>JAPFBE010000562.1:0-41218 GCA_034336665.1 Luscinia megarhynchos
AATCCATGAAAATAAAACCGAAAAAAGCCCAAAACTGGGGAAAAAAACCACGAAAAAAACCTCAAAAACCCAAAAAAATCTGCCCCAAAAATTCCAAAATCCTAAAAACTCCAAAAATCCCAAAAACCAACCAAAACAATCCCAAAACGCCTAAAATGCCTGAAAAAATAAATTTAAAAGAAATCCAAAAAACCGAAACTGCCCAAAATCAAAACAAAGCGAAACAAAAACCCCAAAAATCCCCAAAATCCCCAAAAATCCCCGAAAATCTCCGCTCAGCAGTTGGGGCTAAATCATTCCAGTGAATTTTGGGATTTTTCCCAAAAACGACCCGGAGGGTCCCAAAAAATCCCAAAAAATATCGGGGGCCCAATTGGGGCTCAGGGGAATTTTGTTTTCAAATTACAACCCAAATTTCCCCGATTCGGCGTAAATTTCGTTGTGAATTTTACGTGTAAATTTCATGCAAATTTAGTGTAAATTTCATGCAAATTTCGTGTAAATTTCATGTAAATTTCATACAAATTGCATGTAAATTTCATGTAAATTTCGCATAAATTTCGTATAAATTGCGTGTAATTTTCGTGTAAATTTTATGCAAATTTCATGTAAATTTCATATAAATTTCATGCAAGTTTCATGCAAATTTCGTGTAAATTTCATGCAAATTTCGTGTACATTTCATGCAAATTTCATGTAAATTATATGTAAATTTCCTGTGAATTTCATGCAAATTTCCACTCAAATTTCACTCGATTTCCCCAATTTTTTGCTCAAATTTTCCCCAAATTTCACTCCCGGATTTTTCTTTAAAATTTCCCCCAATTTTCCCTCAAATTTCAGTTGCAAATTTTGCCCCAAATTTCACGAATTTTTACCCAAATTTTACTCAAATTTCACCCAGATTTGGCTTTAAAAGATTTGACCTGAGTCTCCAAATTTCACCCAAATTCTCCCCAAATTTCACCCAATTTTTGCCCAAATTCCTCCCAAATTTTGCTTGAATTCCTCCCAATTTTCCCCCAATTTTTCCCGAAATTCCCCCAATTTTTCCCCAAATTTCACCCGAATTTCATGCAAATTTCACCCGAATTTCATGCAAATTTCACCCGAATTTCATGCACATTTTCCCCAAATCTCACCCGATTTTTGCCCAAATTCCCCAATTTTGCTCGATTTGGCCAATTTTTTGCCCAAATTCCCCAATTCCTCCCAAATTTCCCCCAAATTTTTCCCCAAATTTCCCCAATTTTTTCCCCAAATTTTTCCTAATTTTTTCCCCGAATTTCACTGAATTTCATTTCCAATTTTCCTGATTTTCACCCCATTTTTTGCCCGAATTCCCCCAAATTTTCCCTGAATTCCTCCCAATTCTTCCCAATTTTTTCCCCAATTTTTCCTGAATTTTCCCCCAAATTTCACCTGAATTTCACTTGAATTTCACTCCAATTTCACCCCAAATTTCATGCAAATTTTCCCCAAATCTCACCCGATTTTTTGCACAAATTCCCCCAAATTTTGGCCAAATTCCCCCAATTCCTCCCAATTTTTCCCCAAATTTTTTCCCAATTTTTCCCCAAATTTTTCTCCAAATTTCCCCGAATTTTCCCTAATTTTTCCCCAAATTTCACCCAAATTTCACCCGAATTTCATGCAAATTTCACCCAAATCTCACCGATTTTTGCCCAAATTCCCCCAAATTTTCCCCAAATTCCTCCCAGATTTTCCCCAATTTTTTCTCCAAATTTCCCCAGATTTTCCCTAATTTTTTCCCCAAATTTCACCTGGATTTCACCCAAATTTCATGCAAATTTCACCCGAATTTCATGCAAATTTTTCCCCGAATCTCACTCGATTTTTACCCAAACTCCCCAATTTAGCTCGAGATTTACCCCAAATTCCCAATTCCCCAGATCTCACCCGATTTTTGCCCCAAATTCCCCCAAATTTAGCCCAAATCTCACCCGATTTTTGCCCAAATTCCCCGATTTTTTGCCCGAGATTTGCAGCCCGATTTTTGCCCCAAATTCCCCGAATTCCCCCGATTTTTCGCGAATTTAGCCCGAATTTAGCCGAATTTACTTAAATTCCCAATTCCCCAATTTAGCCCGAATTTAGCCAATTTCAGCCCGAATTTACTTAAATTCCCCAATTTTAGCCGAATTTCGCCCGATTTTTTCCCAAATTCCCCAGATTTTCCCAAATTCCCCCAGATTTACGCCCGATTTTTGCCCAAATTCCCCGAATTTCCCCCCAATTCCCGCATCGGGCCGTCACCCACCCGATGGATTTCTGAAGCAGCATCAGCCCGTGGGGGGCCCGGGGGGAGGAAGGCGCTCGAGCCCCGGGCCCGCAGCGGTCGCGGCTCGAACCCGGCCTGGGGGGACCCGAATCAGCAGGGAGCCCCAAAGTACCCAAAAACCCAAAAATCCCCCAAAACCCCAAAAACCACCCTGGGAACCCCGAGATCAGCCGGAAACCCCAAAAATCCCCAAAAAACCAACCTAGGAACCCCGAATCAGCACGGGGCCCAAAAGTACCCAAAAACCCAAAAAAGCCCTAAAACCCCAAAACCCAAAAACCACCCTGGGAACCCCGAAATCAGCACGGGAACCCCCAAAATACCCAAAATATCAGCACAGGGAACCCCAAAAATACCCAAGAAACCCAACCTGGGAACCCCAGAAATCATGCAGGGAACCCCAAAAATCAACCTGGGAGCCCCAAAAAACCCCAAAAAACCACCCTGGGAACCCCGAAATCAGCACGGGAACCCCAAAAATCAACCTGGGAGCCCCAAAAAACCCCAAAAAAACACCCTGGGAACCCCAGAAATCAGCACGGGAACCCCAAAATATCAAAAACCCCAAAAAAACCAACCTAGGAACCCCCGAGAATCAGCACGGGAACCCCCAAAAATACCCAAAATATCAGCACAGGAACCCCCAAAATCAGCCGCGGGAACCTCAAAAATCAACCTGGGAACCCCAGAAATCAGCAGAGCCCCAAAATACCCAAAAACCCTAAAAACCCCAAAAACCCCCAAAAAACCAACCTGGGAACCCCCAAAAACCCAAAACACAACCTCAGAACCCCAAAAATCCCCAAAATATCAGCACGGGAACCCCCAAAAACCACCCTGGGAACGAGAAATCAGCAGGGAACCCCAAAAATCCCCAAAAAACCAATCTGGGAACACCCGAAATCAACACGGGAACCCCAAAAATCCCCAAAAAACCACCCTGGGAACCCCGAGGATCAGCACGAGAACCCAAAAAACCCCAAAAAAAACCACCCTAGGAACCCCGAGAATCAGCACGGGAACCCCAAAAATCAACCTGGGAGCCCCAAAAAGCCCCAAAAACCACCCTAGGGAACCCGAGAATCAGCACGGGGGCCCCAAAAGTACCCAAAAACCCCCAAAAACCACCCTGGGAACCCCAGAAATCAGCACGGGAACCCCAAAATGCCAAAAACCCCAAAAACCACCCTGGGAACCCCCGAAATCAGTGCAGGGAACCCCAAAATGCCAAAAAAACCACCCTGGGAACCCCGAAATCAGCACGGGGAACCCCCAAGAAATCAACCTGGGAACCCGAGAATCAGCACGGGAACCCCCAAAATCAACCTGGGAGCCCCAAAAAAACCCCAAAAACCACCCTGGGAACCCGAGAATCAACACGGGAAGCCCCAAAATATCCAAAAAAATCACCCTGGGAAGCCGAAATGAGCGCGAGCCCAAAAAATACCCCAAAAATCAACCTGGGAACCCCCAAATCAGCACAGAGACCCCAAAAATCCCCAAAAGAAACCACCCTGAGAACCCCCCGAAATCAACACGGGAACCCCAAAAATCAACCTGGGAACCCCAAAAATCCCCAAAAAAATCAACCTGGGAACCCCAAAAACCCCAAAAAACCAACCTAGGAACCCCCAAATCAGCACGGGAACCCCAAAAATCAACCTGGGAACCCCAAAAATCCCCCAAAAAACCACCCTGGGAACCCCGAGAATGAGCACGGGAACCCCCAAAAATCCCCAAAAAACCACCCTAGAGACCCCCGAGAATGAGCACGAGACCCCAAAATCCCCAAAAATCAACCTGGGAACCCCCCAAATCAGCACGGGAGCCCCCAAAAATCAACCTGGGAACCCCCAAAAATCCCCAAAATATCAGCACAGGAACCCCCCGAAATCAGCCACGGGAACCCCAAAAACCCCCAAAAACCACCCTGGGAACCCAGAGAATGTGCAGGGCCCAAAATGCCAAAATATCAGCACAGGAACCCCCAAAATCCCCAAAAACCACCCTGGGAACCCCGAAATCAGCCACGGGAACCCCCAAAAATCAACCTGGGAACCCCAAAAATCCCCAAAAAATCAGCACAGGAACCCGGGAAATCAGCACGGGGAACCCCCAAAAAACCCCAAAATATCAGCACAGGAACCCCCAAAAATCAGCCTAGGGAACCCCCAAAATCAGCACAGAAATCCCAAAATCCCAGAAATCTTCCCAAATTTCCCCAGATTCCACCCAATTTTTCCCGAATTTCATCCAGATTCCACGAATTTTCCCCAAATTTCACGAATTTTCCCGATTTTTGTTCAAATTTCACCCAAATTCGGCTTGAATTTGTGAATTTCTCACAAATTTTTCCCAAATTTTCCCCAAATTTTCCCCAATTTTTTGTTCAAATTTCACCCAAATTCCTTAAATTCCACCCAAATTCCTTAAATTTCACCCCAAATTCCACCCCAAATCCACCCAATTTTTCCCCAAATTTCCCCAGATTTCCCCAAATTTCCCCGAGATTTCGGGGGGTCACCTCGACTCAGAAGAAGCCCATGAGGGCTGCCCAGGGGGGTCCCAGAAGCATGACCCCTCCCAGCTGATGCTCTGCTGGGCGCCCTTAAAAATCTCGTCCAGTTTGTCTGGGAAATTTGGGAAATTTAGGGAATTTGGGGAGGGTCCTAGCACCCCAGACCCCCAAAAAACCAAAAAACCAAAAATCCCCTCAAAAACCCAAAAAAACCCCAAAAACCTCCCTAAAAACCCCCAAAATCTCGTCCAGTTTGTCCGGAAATTTGGGAGGTGGGGAATTGGGAGATTTGGGGAGGGGTCCTGGCACCCCCAGACCCCAAAAACCAAAAAACCAAAAATCCCCTCAAAAACCCAAAAAACCCCCAAAAAACCTCCCAGAAACCCCCAAATCTCGTCCAGTTTGTCTGGAAATTTAGGAGAGTTGGGGAGGGTCCTAGCACCCCAGACCCCAAAAACCAAAAAACCAAAAAAATCCCACTCAAAAGCCAAAAACCTCCCAAAACCTCCGGGAATCCCCAAATCCCCCAAAATCTCGTCCAGTTTGTCTGGGGGAGATTTGGGAAATTTAGGAATTTGGGGAGGGTCCTGGCACCCCAGACCCCAAAAACCCAAAAAACAAAAAAATCCCCCTCAAAAACCCAAAAACCCCCAAAAACCTCCCAGAAATCCAAAAATCTGCGTCCAGTTTGTCCGGGAAATTTGGGAAATTTGGGAGTTGGGGAGGGGTCCTAGCACCCAGACCCCAAAAAACAAACAAAAAATCTCCCTAAAATTCCCCCAAAATCTCCCCAAAAAATTCCCCGAAAAAACTTTTCTGGGTCCGAAAATCCTCCCAAATTCCCCAAAATTTCCCCAAAATCCTAAAAATCCCCCAAAAATCCTCCCAAAGGATTCATCCAAAATTCACCCAAAAAGTCCCCCAAATCCCACCCAAATCCTCCCAAAATCCCCAAAAATCCCTAATGTCCCTAAAATCACCCCAAAAATCACTAAAATCCTCCCCAGAACACTCCAAAGAATCCACCCAAAGATAGCCCCAAAAATCCCCCAAATCCCCTAAAATCCCCAAAAATCCCCAAAATCCCCCAAATCTCCCCAAAAGTCCCCAAAAGTCAGTCCCCCAGGTTCACCCAAGTCCCCCAAAAAGTTCCCAAAGATCCCCCGAGATTCCCCAAGTCCTCCCAGTTCTCCCAGATTCCCCAAAGATTCCCCAAAGATCCTAAAAGTCCCCTAAAGTCCCCCAGGACCCTCAAAGATCACCCAAAGATCCCCAAAGTCCCCAAGATCCCCCAAAAGATCCCCAAAGATCTCCCAAAATGCCCCCAAAGTTCCTTAAAAGTCCCCAGATCTCCCCAGAATCCCCCAAAGTCCCCAAAGATCCCAAAAATCCCCCAAGTCTCCCCAAAGATCACTCCCAGGGATTCCCCCAAGTCTCCCCAAGTCCCCCAAAGTCCTCAAAGGTTCCCCAAAGTCCCCCCAGATCCCCAAGGTTCCCCAAAGATCCCCCAAAGATCCCAAAGATCCCCAAAGTCTCCCCAGAAATCACTCCCAGGGATTCGAGAATGGGTCCCAGTTCCCCAGGGATTCCCCCAAGGGATTCCCCAAAGATCCTAAAGATCCACAAAGATCCTCCCAAGTCCCCAAAGATCACAAATCTCCCCACAGATTCCGATTCCCCAAAGATCTCAGATCCCCAAAGGGATTCTCAGAGATCATCCCCAGATCTCCCCAAAATGCCCCAAAAGTCCCCAAAGGGATTCCCAAAGGTCATTTGAGATTCCCCAAAGGGATTCCCCAAGGATTCACCCAAAGATCCCCCAAAAGATCCCCAAAGTCCCCCAAAGATCCTCCCCAAAAGGGATTCCCAAGGGATTCCCCAAAGGTTCCCAAAGATCCCCAGATCTCCCCAAGAGCCCCCAAAGTCCCCCAGATCCATGGGCGCTCACTCAGTGCATCTGGTGCACGTCAGCTGTCTTCTCAGTTGCTGGGGAGGGTCGAGAATCTGGGGGGAGGGAGGGGTCGTGGGGGTGGTCCCACAGGTGGGGGAGGGAGGAGGGGTTGGGGGGATTTAGAGGGATTTAAGAGACTGAGGGGGATTCAGGGAAAACTAAGGGAGTTTCAGGGGGATTTTGAGGGGATTGAGGGAATTTTAGGGGAGACTGAGAGAATTGAGAGTTTAGAGGGGATGTGAGGAATTTTAGAGGAGATTTAAGAGAAAACTAGAGAGTTTAGGGGGACACTAGAGAGGGAGTTAGAAAATTTGGGGGAGTTTCAGAAATTTTGAGGGGGATTTGAGGAAAGCCTGAGGATTTGAGGGAGATCTGAGGGGGATTTGAGAGTTCTGAGGAGATTTGAGGAAAACTAGGGGGATTTGGGGGGACTGAGGGGGTTTTAAGGGGGATTTGAGAAATTTATGAGGGAGTTTCAAGCGATTTTTGGGGGGTTTCGGAAAATTTGGACGTTTCAGGGGGATTTTTGGGGGAGTTTCAGAGGGGCCTGAGGGAAGATTTGAGGGATTTGAGAGGACTGAGGGATTTGAAAGTGTGGGGGATTTTAGGGGAGAGACTGAGGATTTGGAAAATTTGGACGTTTTGGGGGATTTTGAGAGACCTAAGGGGTTTATGAGATTTAGAGAGATCCCTGAGGGGATTTAGAGAGGGATTCTGAGGGGATTTGAGAGAGTCGAGGAACTTTGAGGATTTTTTGGGGCATTGGAGAGGAATTTGAGGGAATTTTAGGGGGGTACAGGGGGAGACTTGGGAGGGGATTTTGGAGAAAATTGGGAGATTTGAAGGTGGTTTTTAGAATTTTAGGAGGATTTAGGGAAAATCGAGGAATTTTGGGGAGATTGGGGATTTGAGAGTGGGAACTAGAGGAATTAGGGTTGGAATTTTAGGGGGAATTCAGGTGGAATTTTAGGGGGAATTTGAGAATTTTGGGGGGATTTGAGGGAATTTTGGAGGTTTTTGGGGCAATTTAAGGAGGATTTGGGTAAATTTTAAGAGAATTTAGGAGAATTCTGGAGTGGGTTTTGAGGGGGTTTGAGGCAGGAGTGGGGGAATTTTGGGGGAAATTTTCAGGGAATTTTGAGAATTTTGAGGGAATTTTGAGGGATTTTGGAGAGAAATTTAGGGAATTTTGGAGGGAATTTTAGGAATTTTAGGGGATTTTTGAGAATTTTGAGGGATTTTAGAGAGGGATTTTTGAGGGAATTTTGGGAGGAATACGGGGAGATTTTGGATGCAATGGCGTCTTGAAAAAATCAATTAAAGGATTTTTAATTAATGCAATGATTGTAAAAAATCAATTAAAGGGATTTTTAATGAGCTAAAAAATCAATTAAAGGATTTTTAATTAATGCAATGATTGTAAAAAATCAATTAAAGGATTTTTAATTAATGCAATGATTGTAAAAAAAATCAATTAAGGGATTTTTAATGACTGAAAAAATCAATTAAAGGATTTTTTAATTAATGCAGTGATACTTAAAAATCGAATTAAAAAAAACGTTAATGGCGAAAATTCTCATTAAAGGAGTTTTTAATGGCCGAGCAAGGGGAGGTGAAAATAATTAATGAGTTTTTAATGAGGGTTAATTAATGAGTGTAATTATTGCAATTAGTGCAATGGCCCGGGTGATAAGTGTGTAATGAGTGTAATTAATGTAATTAATGCAATTAATGTAATTAATGCCATTAGTGTAATTAGTGCAATGAGTGTGTAATGAGTGTGTAATTAGTGTAAATAATGTAATTAATGCAATTGGTTTAATTAATTGTGTAATTAGTGTAATTGTAATCATTAGTGTAACCAGTGCAATTAATGTAATTGGTGTAATTGGGGTTTTGGAATGGGTGTAATGAGTGTAATTAATGTCATTAATATAATGAGTGTCATTAATGTAATTAGTGCAATGAGTGTGTAATGAGGTAATTAATGAAATCAATGCAATTGGTGCAATGAGTGTGTAATGAATGTAATTAATGCAATTAATGTCATTAATGCAATCAGTGTAATTAGTGCAATTAATGTAATTAGTGCAATTACTGAAATTAGTGTCATTAGTGCAATGAGTGTGTGATGAGTGTTTAATAAGTGTAATTAATGCAATTAATGCAATTAATGCAATTAATGCAATTACTGCAATCAGTGTAATTAATGTAATTAATGTAATTAGTGTCATTAGTGTAGTGAGTGCAATGAGTGATGAGTGTTTAATGAGTGCAATTAATGCAATTAATGCAAGTAATTAAGTCATTAATTTATTTAGGGCAGTGAGTGTGTGATGAGTGTAGTAGTGTAATTAATGCAATTAGTGTAATTAATGTTATTAGTGTAATTAGTGCACTAAGTGTGTAATGAATATAATTAATGCAATTAATGCAATTAATGTAATTAATGTTATTAATGCAAATAGTGTAATTAGTGTAATTAATGTAATTGGTGTAATTAGTGCAATGAGTGTGTAATGAGATGTAATTAATGCAATTAATGTAATGAATATAATTAATGTAATTAATGCAATTAATGTAATGAATATAATTAATGCAATTAATGTCATTAATGCAATTAGTGTCATTAGTGCAATTAATGAAATTAGTGTAATTAGTGCACTGGTGATGAGTGTTTAATGAGTGTAATTAATGAAGTTAATGCAATGTAATTAATGTAATTAATGTAATTAGTGTAATTAGTGCAATGAGTGTGTGAGGAGTGGTTAATGAGTGTAATTAATGTAATTAATGCAAGTAATTAAGTCATTAATTTATGTAGTGCAATGAGTGAGGGAGTGTTTAATGGGTGTAGTGTGCAATTAATGCAATCAGTGTAATGAGTGCAATTAATGCAATCCGTGTAATTAACGTAATTAATGTAATTAATGTGATTAATGTGATTAATTAGTGCAATTAGTGCAATTAGTGCAGGCTGCACTCACCGCTCCGATTTCTTCCAGGGGGGAGACTGGGGGAGACACGAGAGAGTCAGGGCAGGAAATTTAGGGAAATTTGGGGAAATTTGGGAAATTTGGGAAATTTGGGGAAATTTGGGGAAAAAACTGAAATTTTAGGGGAATTTTGGGAAATTTTGAGAAAAAAAGGGAATTTTGGAAATTTGAAAGAATTTTGAGATTTTGGGGAAATTTTGGGAAATTTTGAAATTTTTGGGAAAATTTTTGGGGGAAAATTTGGGGGAAATTTAAGGAAAAAATGGGAATTGTGGGGAAATTTGGGGAAAAACTGAAATTTTTGAATTAAAATTTTGGGAAATTTTGGGGAAATTTTGGGAAAAAACTGAAAATTTGGGGAAATTTTGGGGCAATTTTGGGGAAATTTTGGGGAAATTTTGGGGAAAAATGAAATTTTGGGGGAAATTTGAGGAAGAATTTTGAGATTTTGGGAAAAATTTGGGGAAATTTGGGGGAAAAAATTGGGATTCAGGGGAAAGTTTGGGGGAATTTGGGAAAAAACTGAAATTTTGGGGAAATTTTGGGAAAATTTGGGGAAAAAAATGGGAATTTTGGGAGAAATTTGGGGGATTTTGGGAAAAAAATTGAGAAGATTTTGGAAGAATTTGGGGGGATTTTGGAAAAAAATTGGAAAAAAATTTTGAAAAATTTTGGGAAAAAAAATTGAGGGAATTTTGGAAAAGATTTGGGAGTTCGAGGGGGATTTTGGGAAAAATTTGGGGGATTTGGGGAAAAAATTAAGAAAATTTTGGAAGAATTTGGGGATTTTGGAGGGAAATTTTGGGATTTGGGGGAAATTGGGAAAAATTTTGGGAAATTTGGGAAAAATTTGGGAAAAATTTGAGGGAAATTTTGGAGAAAAATTTGGGCTCACGGGGGATTTTTGGGGAAATTTGGGGAATTTTGGGGAAAAATTTGGGAAATTTTTGGAAAATTTGGGATTTTGAGAGAAGAATTTGGGGAAAAAATTTGGGGAAATTTTTTGGGGGATTTTTGGGGGAGGGTCCTGAGCCCCTCCCCCCACTCACCCTTCTCCACTGCGGGCCGCAGGTCAAGGTCAAAGGTCAAAGGTCAAAGGTCAAAGTTTAGCAAAGTTCCCCCCTCCAAGACCCTCCCAAATTCCCCAAAATCCACCCAGGACCCCCAAATTCACCCAAAATTCACCCAAATTCCTCCCAAAATTCATCCAAAAATTCTCCCAAAATTCCCCAAATTTCCCCAAAATCCTCCCAAAATTCACCCAAATTCCTCCCAAAATTCTCCCAAATTTCACTCTAAATCCTCCCAAAATTAATCCAAAATCCTCCCAAAGAATTCTCCCAAAATTCACCCAAAATTCACCCCAAATTCCATCCAAAATTCACCCGAAATTCACCCAAAATCCTCCCAGGGATTCTCCCAAAATTCCCCAAGAGATTCACCCAAAATTCACCCCAAACTCCACCCAAAATTCACCCCAAAATTTATCCAAAATTTATCCAAAGATTCACCAAAAGATTCTCCCAAAATTCCCAAAATTCACCCAAAATTCACCCAAGTCCTCCCAAGGGATTCACATCAAAATTCGTCCAAAATTCATCCAAAGATTCATCCAAAATTCCTCCCAAAAATTCACTCCCAAATTCCACCCAAAATCCTCCCAAAATTCACCCAAAATTCTCCCAAGAATTCCCAAATTTCCCCAAAATCCTCCAGGGATTCCCTAGGATTCACCCCAAAAGTCACTCAGATTCTCCCCAAAGATTCACCCCAAAATTCACTAAAATTCTTCCAAATTCCACCCAAGGGTTTCCCCATTCACCCAAGAGTTTATCCAAAATCCTCCCAAAAGGTTCACCCCAAATTCACCCAAAGGGTTGTCAAAGATTCATCTAAGATTCACTCCCAAAATCCTCCCCAAAGATTCACTCAAAATTCTCCCAAAAGTTCATCTAAAATTCATCCAAATTCACTTGAGATTCTCCCCAAATTCACCCAAAAGTTTCGTCAAGGGATTCATCCAAAGTTCTCCCCAAGGGATTCACCCCAGATTCCCCAAAGCCCTCCCAAAAGTTCTCCCCATCCTCTAGGTTATCCAAAGATTCTCCCAAAGATTCAGCAGGGATTCTCCCCAAACCCCAAAGTCTCGAAATTCCAACCCTCCCCAAAATCCCCAAGTCTCAAAAGTCCCCACCCTCACCCATCTCCTCCAGCTCTGGCGTCATGGGCTTGGGCTGTGAGATCCTTGGTGCTGAGGGCTAGGCCTGGTGAGAGGGTGAGACAGGACCCCCCAAATTCCTGAGACCCCCAAAATTACCGCCAGCTCCCCAAAATTACCTGAGAGCCCCCCAAAAATACCTGAGACCCCTCAAAATTACCTGGGACCCCTCCCCAAAATACCCTGAGACCCTCCCCAAAATTACCTGAGACCCCTCAAAATTACCTGGGACCCTCCCCAAAATACCTGAGACCCCTCCCCAAAATTACCTGAGACCAGCACCCCAAAATTACCTGAGACCCCTCCCCAAAATACCTGAGACCCCTCCCCAAAATACCTGAGACCACCCTCCCAAAATTACCTGAGACCCCTCCCCAAAATACCTGAGACCCCCCAAAAATTTACCTGAGAGCCCCCAAAATACCTGAGACCCCCTCCCCAAAAATGCCTGAGACCCCCTCCCCAAAATACACTAGAGACCCCGGGATCCCCCAAATACCTGAGACCCCCAAAATTTTGCCCTGAGACCCTGGGACCCCCAAAATTACCTAGAGCCATAGGACCCCCCAAATAATCAGGACCCCCAAATTACCTGATACCCCCAAAATTACCTGGGACCTTCCTCAGGTGTCTTGAGACCTCCCCCATCACCTGAGACCCCGCCCCCAATTACCTGAGACCCCTCCCCCATTTACCTGAGACCCCTCCCCGCTCACCTGGGACCCCTCCCCCATTTACCTGTGAACCCTCCCTACTCCACCTGAGGCCCCCTCCAGTTACCTGGGACCCCTCCCCCATTACCTGGGGCCCCTCCAGGTGTCCAGAATTCCCTCCCACCCACCTGAGACCCTTCCCCATTTACCTGTGACCCCTCCCCGCTCACCTGAGACCCCTCCCCGCTCACCTGGGACCCCCCTCCAGTTACCTAGAGACCCTTCCCCATTTACCTGTGACCCCTCCCCATTCACTGTGACCCCTCCCGCTCACCTGGGACCCCCTCCAGTTACCTGAGACCCCTCCCCATTTACCTGTGACCCCTCCCCAGTTACCTGAGACCCCTCCCCGCTCACCTGAGACCCCTCCCCCATTTACCTGTGACCCCTCCCATTTTACCTGGGACCCCTCCCCATTTACCTGTGACCCCTCCCCGCTCACCTGTGACCCCTCCCATTTACCTGGGACCCCTCCAGCTCACCTGAGACCCTCCCCGCTCACCTGGGACTCCTCCCCCCTTTACCTGGGACCCCTCCCCCTTTACCTGGGACCCCTCCCCGCTCACCTGGGACCCCTCCCCGGTTGCTTGGGACCCCCTCCACTCACCTGGGACCCCTCCCCCTTTACTAGGGACCCCTCCCCCGCTCACCTGGGACCCCTCCCCCAGTTACTTGGGACCCCTCTCCACTCACCTGGGACCCCTCCAGGGTGTCCGTTCCCTCCCACCCACCTGAGACCCCTCCCCCAGTTACCTGGGACCCCTCCCCCACTCACCTGAGACCCCTCCCCATTTTACCTGAGACCCCTCCCCGCTCACCTGGGACCCCCTCCAGTTACCTGAGACCCTTCCCCCATTTACCTGTGACCCCTCCCCCAGTTACCTGAGACCCCTCCCCGCTCACCTGGGACCCTCCCCACTCACCTGAGACCCCTCCCCATTTACCTGAGACCCCTCCCGCTCACCTGGGACTCCTCCCCCTTTACCTGGGACCCCTCCCCCTTTACCTGGGACCCCTCCCCGCTCACCTGGGACCCCTCCCCCAGTTACTTGGGACCCCTCCCCGCTCACCTGAGACCCCTCCCCCAGTTACTTGGGACCCCTCTCCCACTCACCTGGGACCCCTCCAGGTGTCCAGAATCCCTCCCACCCACCTGAGACCCCTCCCCAGTTACCTGGGACCCCTCCCCGCTCACCTGGGACCCCTCCCATTTACCTGAGACCCCTCCCCGCTCACCTGGGACCCCCCTCCCAGTTACCTGAGACCCTTCCCCATTTTACCTGTGACCCCTCCCCCAGTTACCTGAGACCCCTCCCCGCTCACCTGAGACCCCTCCCCGCTCACCTGAGACCCCCTCCCCCATTTACCTGAGACCCCTCCCCCATTTACCTGGGACCCCTCCCCCAGTTACCTGAGACCCCCAGCTCACCTGGGCCCCTCCCGTTTCCCTGCCCCCACCTGCGCCAGGTGCTCACCTCTGCGCCGGGGCCCCTCGGGGGGCTCCGGGTGCCGCGTCACCATCACCACCTTGAGCACGAGGCTGTTCCCGCCCTGGCGGATCATGTTCACCACCTGCCGGTGCCCCACCTTGACCACGTTCTGCCCGTTCACCTGGGCACAGGTGAGACAGGTGAGACAGGTGTGACATCACCCAGGTGTGTGTGTGACGTCATACAGGTGTGTGACAGGTGTGTGTGACATCACCCAGGTGTGACCCAGCCCAGGTCCATGTTCACCACCTGCCGGTGCCCCACCTTGACCACGTTCTGCCCGTTCACCTGGCCAGGTGAGACACCATACAGGTGTGTGTGACGTCATACAGGTGTGTGACAGGTGTGTGAAGGTGTGTGACATCACCCAGGTGTGTGTGACACCATACAGGTGTGTGACCTCATACGTGTGTGCGATGTCATACAGGTGTGTGTGACAGGTGTGACATCACGCAGGTGTGTGTGACGTCATACAGGTGTGTGACCTCATACGTGTGTGTGATGTCATACAGGTGCATGTGAAACCATACAGGTGTGACATCACACAGGTGTGTGCCAGGTGTGACATCACACAGGTAGTGAGTGTGACATCATAGAGGTGTGTGACGTCACACAGGTAAGGGGTATGACGTCATACAGGTAACAAGTGTGACGTCACACAGGTAACAGGTGTGACGTCACACAGGTAACGAGTGTGACGTCACTCAGGTGTGTGACAGGTGTGACACAGCACAGGTAACAGGTGTGACGTCACTCAGGTGTCACTCAGGAGCCACAGGGGCCGGGGCACAGGGGATACGCCCAATCTCACCTGTACAGGTGACACTTCCCAGGAGTCCCCAGCTGTGCCCAGCTGTCCCCAGGTGTATCCAGGTGTGCCCAGGTGTGCCCAGGTGTGCCCAGGTGCACTCAGGTGTGCCCAGGTGTATTCCCAGGTGTGCCCAGCTGTGCCCAGGTGTCCCCCAGGTGCACTCAGGTGTGCCCAGGTGTATTCCCAGGTGTGCCCAGCTCTCCCCCAGCCGTGCCCAGCTGTGCCCAGGTGTCCCCAGGTGTCCCCAAGGTGTGTCCCCAGCTGTGCCCAGGTGTGCCCAGGTGTGTTCCCAGCTCTCCCCAGGTGCCCCCAGGTGCCCCCAGCTGTGCCCAGCTGTGCCCAGGTGTCCCCAGGTGTCCCAAGGTGTGTCCCCAGCTGTGCCCAGGTGTGTTCCCAGCTCTCCCCAGGTGCCCCCAGGTGCCCCCAGCTGTGCCCAGGTGTGCCCAGCTGTGCCCAGCTGTGCCCCAGCTCTCCCCAGCTGCCCCCAGGTGTGCCCAGGTGTGCCCGGCGTGCGTGGCCTCACCTCGATCAGGGAAGTCGCCCATCGCGCCAGCCCGCCCTCCAGGCCGCGCCCCCCTCATCCACGGACTCCAGGTACTGCAGAGGCGGGGGAAGGCGAGGGGTGGGGGTGAGCTCCTCGATGGGGGGTCTGCGCTGTGGGGGGAGGGGGTCAACGCATTAAAATCCCAAATCACCCCCAAAAAAATCCCGAGAATTTTAAAAAAAATTCCCGCCAAAAAATCCGAAATTTAAAAAAAAATTCCCGCCAAAAATCCCGAGAATTTAAAAAAAATTAAAACAATTCCGCCAAAAATCCCGAAATTTAAAAAAAAAAAAATTCCCGCCAAAAAATCCGAAATTTAAAAAAAATTTTAAAAATTCCCCAAAAATCCCGAAATTAAAAAAAAAAAATTCCCGTAAAAAATCCCGAGAATTAAAAAAAATTAAAAAATTCATAAAAAATCCGGAAATTAAAAAGAATTTTAAAAATTCGAAATTAAAAAAAAATTCCGTCAAAGATCCGAAATTAAAAAAAAATCCCCCAAAGATCCCAAATCACCCGCCCAAAAATTCCGAGATTTAAAAAATAAAAATTCCATACAAATCCCGAAATTAAACACCCAAAAAACACCCAAAAACCACCCAAAAAACACCCAAAAATCATCCAAAAATCACTCAGAACATGCCAAAAACATCCCAAAATCACTTAGAAATCACTTAAAAAACTCCCAAAAACACCCAAAAAACACCCAAAAAACACCCAAAAGATCCCAAAATCACCCCAAAAATCACCCAAAAAACACCCAAAAACACTCAAAAACACCCAAAAATCATCCAAAAATCACCCAAAATCACCCAAAAATCCTCCAAAAAACACCCAAAAACCACCAAAAAATCACCAAAAAATCACCCAAAATTCACCCAAAAACATCCCAAAATCACCCGAAAAACACCCAAAATTCACCCAAAAAACTCCCAAAAAACACCCAAAAACCACCCAAAAGCCACCCCAAAATCACCCCAAAAACCACCCAAAAAGCGCAAAAAATCACCAAAAATCACTTAAAATCACCCAAAAATGTCCAAAAAGCCCCTAAAATCACCCCAAAAATCACTTAAAAATCACCCTTAAAAAGCTCCCAAAAATCACCCCAAAATCAGCTCAAAAACATCCCAAAATCACTTGAAAAACACCCAAAATTCACCCCAAAAACACCCAAATAACACCCAAAACCACAAAAAATCACCAAAAAATCACTTAAAAGATCACCCAAAATTCACCCCAAAGACCAACCCAAAAATCACTCAAAAGACTCCCCAAAAACACCCCAAAAATCACCCCAAAGAATCAGCTCAAAGACATCCCAAAATCACCCGAAAAACACCCAAAATTCACCCAAAAAACACCCAAAAATCACCCCAAAAAGTCCCCCCAAAAATCCCAACATTTAAAAAAAAAAATTCCCAAAATCCCCCCAAAATTCCCATAAAAATAAAAAAACTCTCGTTCAAAATGGCCCCAAAATGAGCACCCCAAAACTTCCAAATTCCCCAAAACCACCGAAATCCTGTAAAAATCCCAAAATTCAAAAAAAATCCCAAAATCCCCAAAAATTAAAATAAAAAAAATCCCAAAATCTCCCCCAAAAAAATCCCAAAATCCTCCAAAAGTAAAAAAATCCCAAAATCCCCCAAAGATTAAAATTAAAAAAGATCCCCAAATACCCCCAAAAGATTAAAAATTAAAAAGTTTTCAACCTCCCCAAAAATTAAAAGATTAAAAAAATCCCAAAAACTCCAAAAATCCCAAATCCTCCCCAGAACCCCCAAAATCCTCCCCCAAAATTCCCCCAAAAGCTCAAAAAATCCCAAAATTCCCAAAAATCCCCCCGAATCTCCAGATCCCCAGGTGTGCCCAGGTGTGTCCCAAATGTCCTCAGGGTGTGCTGTACCTGTGCCCAGGTGTCCCACACCCACCCCCAGCTGTCCCCAATGTCTCCAGGGTGTGCTGTACCTGTGCCCAGGTGTGCCCAGGTGTGCCCAGGTGTGCTGTACCTGTGCCCAGGTGTGCCCAGGTGTGCCCAGGTGTGCCCAGGTGTGCCCAGGGTGTCCCATACCCATCCCCAGGTGTCCCAGGTGTGTCCCAGGTGTGCCCAGCTGTGCCCAGCTGTCCCCAGTGTCCCCAGCTGTCCCAGGTGTATCCCCAGCTGTCCCAGGTGTGTCCCAGCTGTGCTCAGGTATCCCCAGGTGTGCCCAGGTATCCCCAGGTGTCCCAGGTGTGCCCAGGTGTCCCATACCCATCCCCAGGTGTGCCCCAAATGTCCCCAGGTGTGTCCCAAATGTCCTCAGGTGTGTCCCAAATGTCCCCAGGTGTGTCCCAGGTGTGTCACTAGGTGTCCCATACCCATCCCCAGGTGTGTTCCAAATATCCCCAGCTGTCCCAGGTGTGCCCAGGTGTGTCCCAGCTGTCCCGAGGTGTATCCCCAGCTGTCCCAGGTGTGCCCAGGTGTGCCCCAGCTGTGCCCAGGTGTGCCCAGCTGTGCCCAGGTGTGTCCCAGGTGTGTCCCAGGTATCCCAGGTATATCCCCAGGTGTCCCCAGGTGCGCTCACCTTTGGCCCCCCACTTAACCGCGAAGCCGAAGCCCTCGCTGTCCCCAGGTGTGCCCAGCTGTCCCCAGGTGTATCCCCAGCTATCCCCAGGTGTGTCCCCAGCTGTCCCAGGTGTGTCCCAGCTGTCCCCAGGTGTATCCCCAGCTATCCCCAGGTGTGTCCCCAGCTGTCCCAGGTGTGTCCCAGGTGTCCCCAGGTGTCCCCAGCTGTGCCCAGGTCGCCAGGTGCGCTCACCCTTTGGCCCCCCATGGCGAAGCTAGAAGCCCTCGCTGTCCCCAGGTGTGTCCCCAGCTGTCCCAGGTGTGTGCCCAGGTGTATCCCCAGGTGCCCCAGGTGCCCCCAGGTGCGCTCACCTTTGGCCCCCCGCAGCGCAGAGCGAAGCCCTCGCTGTCCCCAGGTGTGTCCCCAGCTGTCCCAGGTGTGTCCCAGCTGTCCCAGGTGTGCCCAGGTGTGTCCCCCAGCTGTCCCAGGTGTGCCCAGGTGTATCCCCAGGTGTCCCCAGGTGTCCCCAGGTGCCCCAGGTGCGCTCACCTTTGGCCCCCCCACTTAGCCTGGCTTGAAGCCCTCGCTGTCCCCAGGTGTGTCCCCCAGCTGTCCCAGGTGTGTCCCAGCTGTCCCAGGTGTGCCCAGGTGTGTCCCCAGCTGTCCCAGGTGTGCCCAGGTGTATCCCCAGGTGTCCCCAGGTGTCCCCAGGTGCCCCAGGTGCCCCCAGGTGCGCTCACCTTTGGCCCCCCGCAGCACGAAGCCGAAGCCCTCGCTGTCCTTCTTCTGCAGCAGCACCGTCTTCTCCTTGATGATGTAATCGCTGGGGACAGGGACAGCATGGGGCACTGGGGAACACTAAGAGGATACTGGGGGCACTGGGAGCACTAGGGGATACTGAGGGGCACTGAGGGATACTGGGGATACTAGAGGACACTGGGGATACTGGGGATACTGGGGATACTGGGGATACTGGGGATACTGAGGGATACTAGGGGGCACTGGGGGATACCTACTGGGGATACTGAGGGACACTGGGAGGACTGGGGATACTGAGGGATACTGGGGGATACTGGGGAGGGCACTGGGGGATACTGGGGATACTGGGGATACTGGGGATACTGGGGATACTGGGGATACTGGGGGGCACTAGGGGGACTGGGGATACTGGGGATACTGGGGATACTGGGGGCACTGGGGGATACTGGGGATACTGGGGGGATTAGGGCACTGGGGGCACTGGGGATACTGGGGATACTGGGGGCACTGGGGATACTGGGGATACTGGGGATACTGGGGGGGCACTGGGGATACTGGGGGTACTGGGGATACTGGGGGCACTGGGGATACTGGGGATACTGGGGATACTGGGGATACTGGGGATACTGGGGACACTGGGAGGACTGGGGGGACTGGGGATACTGGGGGCACTGGGGATACTGGGGGGACTGGGGGGACTGGGGGGACTGGGGATACTGGGGGATACTGGGGGAACTGGGGATAGTGGGGATACTGGGGGGCACTGGGGACACTGGGAACACTGGGGGGCACTGGGGATACTGGGGTGTCCCAGGGGTTACATGGGGGGGGACAGGAGGTGACACCGGGACAGGGACGGGAGGCGGGGACAGGAGTGGGGGGAGGGGCACAGAGCAGGGGGGTCCCGGGGGGTCCCGGGGTGACACAGGGAGGTGACATCAGGGGGTGACACCGGGGGGTCCCGGGGGGGTCCCGGGGGACATGGGGGAGGGATGTCACCAGGGACCGTGTGAGGGGACGGGAATTGGGGAGTGGTCCCGGTCCTGGTTGGGTGGTCCCGGTGCCGGTCCCGGGGGGTCCCTAGGGGGTCCCAGGGGGACATGGGGGAGGGATGTCACTGAGACCGTGGCGAGGGAGACCGGGAATGGGGGGACGGATGGGGGAGTGGTCCCGGTGGTCCCGGTTCGAGCCCGGTGGTCCCGGGGGTCTGGGGGACATGAGGGGGGATGTCACTGGGACAGAATTGGGGGTGGTCCGGTCCTGGTTGGGTGGTCCCGGCGCTGCTCCCGGTGGTCCCTGGGGGGTCCCGGTCTGGGGGGGTTCTGGTGGTCTCAGGGGGGTCCCGAGGGTGACACGGGCGGGGTTCCCGGGGACATGGGGGAGGGGATGTCAGTGGGACAGAAATGGGGGGTGGGGATGGATCGGGGGGATGGATGGGGGGTGGTCCCGGTCCCGGGGGGTCCCGGAGGGGGTCCCAGTGGTCCCAGAGGGGTCCCGAGGAGTGACACTAGGGGGGTCTCGGGGATATGGGGGGAGGGATGTCAGTGGGACAGAAATGGGGGGTGGGGATGGATCGAGGGGGATGGATGGGGGGTGGTCCCGGTCCCGGTGGTCCCGGAGGGGAGTCCCGGGGGTCCCAGTGCCGGCCCGGGGGTCCCGGGGCAGTCCCGAGGGGGTCCCAGCGGTGACACGAGGGGGGTCCCGGGGACATGGGGGAGGGATGTCACTGGGACCCCGATGGGGGACAGAAATGGGGGGTGGGATGGATCAGGGGATGGATGGGGGGTGGTCCCGGTCCCGGGGGTCCCAGTGCCGGCCCAGGGGAGTCAGGGGGGGTCTCGAGGGACATGGGGGAGGGGATGTCACTGGGACAGGAATGGGGGGTGGGATGGATCAGGGGATGGATCGGGGGGATGGATGGGGGGGATGGATGGGGGGGATGGATGGGGGGTGGTCCCGGTTCCGGAGGGTCCCAGTGGTCCCAGTGCCGCCCCAGAGTCCCGGGGGTCTCCCCGTACCTGTAGATGTACCAGACGCTGCGGCGGGGGGTCCCAGCAGCAGCCAGCTGGACGAGAGCGGCGGCGCGGGGGGAGGGGCGCGGCGCGGGGGAGAGAGGCGCGGCGGGACATGGCAGCGCGCGGGCAGGGGGAGGGGCGCAGCCGCATCGCCCCCCGCGGGCGGGGAGGGTCCCGGCCCGGCCCGGCTGCGGCGGAACCGGCACCGGCACCGGCACCGGCGGCGGCTCTAGGACCCGGCGGCACCGGGAGCGACGGCAGCCGCGCGGGGACACGGGACGGGCGGGACGGCGGGTGGGGAGGGGCGCGGGGGAGAGGGGACGGGAGCGGGACGGCGGGAGTGGGGGGAGGGGCGAGCGGGAGAGAGGGATTGGGGGGAGGGGCGCGGGGGGGACACGGGACGGAGCGGGCGGCAAGGAGTGGGGAGGGGGCGCGGGGGACACGGGACGGAGCTGGGGGTGGGGGAGGGGGCGCGGGGGGAGAGGGGGACGGAGCTGGAATTGGGGAGGGGGCGCGGGGACACGGGACGGAGCGGGCAGGGTGGGGGAGGGGGCGCGGGGGGAGAGAGGGGATTGGGGAGCGGGCGGGTGGGGAGGGGGACACGGGACGGAACGGGCGGAGTGGGGGAGGGGCGCGGGGGAGAGAGGGGATTGGGGGGAGGGGCGGGCACGGGGGGACACGGGACAGGCAGACGGAGTGGGGGAGGGGGCGAGCGGGACACCCGGGACGGAGCGGGCGGAGTGGGGAGGGGCGCGGGGGGGAGGGGCAGAGCAGGTGGGGGGAGGGGCGAGGGGGACGGCGGGTGGGGGAGGGGCGGTTAATTAGGAGGGTCGTTAGTGGCGCGGGGGAGTGAGGGAGGGGGGCGCGGGAAGTGTCGGGGGAGGGAGGGAACTGGAGTGGGATGAACTGGGATGGACTGGGGGGGGACTGGGATGGACTGGGAGGGGCCGGGATGGGACCAGTATGGAACTGGGACAGACTGGGAGGGACTGGGATGGAACTGGGATGGACTGGGAGGGACTGGGAGAGACTGGAATAAACTGGGAAGGACTGGGATGGACTGGGAGGGACTGGAATAAACTGGGAAGGACTGGGATGGACTGGGAGGGACTGGGACGGACTGGGACAGACTGGGGGGTGACAGGGATGGACTGGGGGGGACTGGGATGGACTGGAATAAACTGGGATGGACTGGGAGGGGCCGGGATGGGACCAGTATGGAACTGGGACAGACTGGGGAGGATTAGGATAGACTGGGATGGAACTGGGATGGACTGGAATAAACTGGGATGGACTGGGACTAACTGGGGGGTGACTGGGATGGACTGGGGGGGACTGGGATGGACTGGGAGGGGCCGGGATGGGACCAGTATGGAACTGGAACAGACTGGGGGAGGATTGGGATGCACTGGGATGGACTGGGAGGGACTGGGATAAACTGGGATGGACTGGGAAAGACTGGAGGGACTGGAATAAACTGGGATGGACTGGGACCAGTATGGAACTGGGATGGACTGGGGGAGACTGGGACAGACTGGGAGGGGTCTGGGATGGACTGGGGAATTGGGATGGACTGGGACAAACTGGGATGGACTGGGACAAACTGGGACAGACTGGGACAAACTGGGACGGGATGAGCACAAGGACCAAGGGCAGTTCCAGCTCCCAGTACAGAACCAGTACAGAACCAGTATGGCACCAGTATAGAACCAGCACAGCTCCCAGTACGGCACCAGTATGGCACCAGTACAGAACCAGTACAGAACCAGTATGGCACCAGCACAACTCCTATATAGCTCCCAGTACAGCACCAGTATGGCACCAGTATAGAACCAGTACAAAACCAGTATAGGACCAGTACAAAACCAGTATAGAACCAGTACAGCTGCAACACAGCTCCCAGTATAGCTCCAGTATGGAACCAGTATGGAACCAGTACAACTCTCTCACAGCTCCCAGTATAGCACCAGTATGGCACCAGTATAGAACCAGTACAACTCCCTCACAGCTCCCAGTACAGCTCCAGTATGGAACCAGTATGGCACCAGTACAACTCCCTTACAGCTCCCAGTGCGGCACCAGTATGGCACCAGTATAGAACCAGTATGGAACCAGTATGGCACCAGTATAGAACCAGTACAACTCCCTTACAGCTCCCAGTACGGCACCAGTATAGAACCAGTACAGAACCAGTATGGAACCAGTACAACTCCTTCACAGCTCCCAGTACGGCACCAGTACAGAACCAGTACAGAACCAGTATGGAACCAGTACAGCACCAGTACAACTCCCAGTATAGAACCAGTACAACTCCCTCACAGCTCCCAGTACAGCTCCCAGTATAGCTCCAGTATAGAACCAGTACAACTCCCTTACAGCTCCCAGTATAGCTCCAGTATGGCACCAGTATAGAACCAGTACAGAACCAGTATGGAACCAGTACAACTCCCTTACAGCTCCCAGTACGGCACCAGTATGGCACCAGTATAGAACCAGTACGGAACCAGTATGGAACCAGCACAGCTCCCAGTACGGCACCAGTATAGAACCAGTACAGAACCAGTATAGAACCAGTACAACTCCCTCACAGCTCCCAGTACGGCACCAGTACGGCACCAGTATAGAACCAGTATGGCTGCAGCACAGCTCCCAGTACGGCACCAGTACGGCACCAGTACAGCTCCAGTATAACTGCCACAAATCGGCCCCAAAAATGTCCTAAAATTCCCCAAAAATCCCCAAAAATCCCCAAATCCCCCCCGGCCCCAAATCCGGACTCAGCCCAAATCCTCCGGCCCCAAAAGTGCCCCCGACCCCAAATCTGCCCCAAAAATGTCCCAAAAAAGCCACAAAAATTCCAAAAAATGCCAAAAAAGCCCCAAAAATGCAAAAAAATGCCCCAAAAATATCCTAAAAATGCCCTAAAAATATCCCAAAAATTCCCCAAAATCCCCAAATCCCCCCGGCCCCAAATCCGGACTCAGCCCAAATCCTCCGGCCCCAAAAGTGCCCCCGACCCCAAATCTGACCCAAAATGTCCCAAAAAAGCCACAAAAATTCCAAAATGCCAAAAAAGCCCCAAAAATGCAAAAAATGCCCCAAAAATATCCTAAAATGCCCTAAAAATATCCCAAAATTCCCCCCAAAAATCCCCAAATCACCGGCCCCAAATCCGGACTCAGCCCAAATCCTCCGGCCCCAAAAGTGCCCCCCCGACCCCAAATCTGACCCAAAATGCCAAAAAAGCCCGAAATGCCCCAAAAAGCCCCCAAAATGCCAAAAAAAGCCCCGAAAATATCCTAAAAATGCCCTAAAATGTCCTAAAATGCCCCAAAAATCCCAAAATTCTCCCCCGGCCCCCAAATCCGGACTCACCCCGAATCCTCCGACCCCATAAGTGCCCGTGACCCCAAATCTGCCCCAAATCTGCCTCAAAATGCCCCCAAAAATCGACCTAAAATGCCCCGAAAAGCCCCAAAAATGCCAAAAAAGCCCCAAAAATATCCTAAAAATGTCCTAAAAATATCCCAAAAATTCCCCAAATCTCCCCAAATCCCCCCCGACCCCAAATCCGGACTCGCCTGACCCTCCGACTCCCCACCCCAAAAGTGCCTCTGACCCCAAATCTGCCCTTAAATCTGCTCCCCAAAAATGCCCAAAAAAGCCCCAAAAATGCCAAAAAGCCCCGAAAATAGCCTAAAATGCCCCGAAAATATCCTAAAAATGCCCCAAAATCCCAAAAAATTCTCCCCTGGCCCCCCGGCCCCGAGTACCCTCTGACCCCAAATCTGCCCCAAAAATGCCTCAAAAATCGACTCCAAAATGCCCCGAAAAAGCCCCAAAAATGCCAAAAAGCTCCCAAAAATGCCCCAAAATTCCCTCAAAGCTCCCAAAGAATCCCCAAATCTCCCCAAATCCGGACTCAGCCCAAATCTCCCCGACCCCCAAAGTGCCCCCCGACCCCAAATCTGCCCCAAATCTGCCCCCAAAAATCCCCCGAAAAAGCTCCCCAAAAATGCTTAAAAAAGCCCCAAAAATGTCCCAAAAATGTCCTAAAAATGTCCCTAAAAATCCTAAAAATCCCTCAGTACTTTCTCAAAAATCCCTTAGGGAAATTTCTCAAATCTCCCCAAATCCGGACTCAGCCCAAATTCTCCGACCCCCAAAGTACCTCTGACCCCAAATCAGCCCCAAAATGCCAAAAAGCCCCAAAAAGCCCCAAGAATGTCCCAAAAAATGTCCGAAAAATGTCCCTAAAATCCCTCAGAGTCCCCCAAATTTCCCCCAAATCCCAAATCCGGACTCACCCCGAGTCCTCCGGCCCCATCTGTGTTGCCCCCCCCCGGCCCCGCCGCCGCCGCCGGCCCCCGAGCGCGGTTTGGGGGGTGGGGGAGGGGCTGGGGGTCCCCGAGGGGGGAGGGACATGGGGGGGTGGGGGAGGGAGCCGGGGGGGGTCCCCGAGGGGGGGGAGGGGACATGGGGGGTGGGGGAGGGGCCGGGGGTCCCCCGAGGGGGGGGAGGGGACATGGGGGGTGGGGAGGGGTCCCGAACCAGGTCGGGCTGAACCGGGACAGGACCCTGGGGGCCCCATGCCCCTCCCCCACCCACACGGCCCCTGCCACACCGGGGGGAGGGGGGATTTGGGGGATTTAGGGAAAATTTAAAGGGCGATTTGGGGGAATTTGGGGGAATTTGGGGGAATTTGGGAAATTTTGGGGGATTTGGGGAATTTAAGGAAAATTTGGGGGAATTTGGGGAATTTGGGGCGATTTTGGGGGAATTTGGGGGAATTTGGGGGCGATTTTGGGGAATTTGGGAGATTTTGGGGAATTTCGGGGAATTTTGGGGGCTTATTTTGGGGAGATTTTGGGGGAATTTTGGGGAGATTTTGGGGGAATTTTGGGGGATTTTGGGGAATTTAGGGAATTTGGGGGAATTTGGGGGAATTTGGGGGAATTTAAGGAAAATTTGGGGCGATTTTGGGGGAAATTTGGGAGATTTGGGGGAATTTAAGGAAAATTTGGGGCTGCATTTTTGGGGAAACTTTGGGGGAATTTGGGAGGATTTAGGGAAATTTGGGGAATTTTTAGGAAGAATTTGGGGGTGATATTGGGGGATTTTGGGGGAATTTCGGAGGAATTTGGGGAATTCTCGAGGAATTTGGGGGAATTTGGGGGAATTTTGGGGGATTCAGGAAAAAATTTGGGGAATTTTGGGGGATTCTGGGAGATTTTGGGGGATTTTGGGGGAAATTCGGGAAGAATTTGGGGGGAATTTGGGGAATTTGGGGAGGTCTGGGGTAAATTTGGGGGATTTTGGGGAATTTGGGGAAAATTTGGGGGATTTTGGGGGAATTTACTGGAAATTTGGGGGGATTTTGGGAAGATTTGGGGGATTTTGGATAATTTTGGTGGAATTTGGGGGATTTTGGGAGGATTTATGGGAACATTTAGGGGAATCTTAGGGGATTTTTGGGGAAATTTTGGGGATTTTTGGGGCAATTTGAAAGATTTTGGGAAGATTTGGGGATTTTGGGAAGATTTGGGGGATTTTCAGGATGATTTTGGGAAGTCTGGGCTGATTTTGAGGAGATTTGGGAAGATTTTTGGGGGATTTTTTTCAGATTTTTTTTTGGTATTTTTTTCCAGATTTTTTTAGGATTTGGGAATTTTGGGTTATTTCGGGTACTTTTGGGTATTTTTTGGGGCGGGGTCTCACCTGGGGGCTCGAAGCTGTCAGTAGGATCCCCACGTGTAGTGGTATGAACAGACGCTTGGCCTTGTCGTCATGGGACTCTCATGTGGGGCGGGGCGGTGGGAATTTTGGGATTTTTGGGGATTTTGGGGTCAGGAGGGTTTGGGGGATTTTTGGGATTTTTGGGGATTTTTGGGATTTTTTGGGGATTTTTGGGGATTTTTGGGGATTTTTTGGCGATTTTTGGGATTTTTTTGGAATTTTTGGGGGATTTTTTGGGGATTTTTTTATTTTTGGGGATTTTTTTGGGGATTTTTTTTGATTTTTTGGAATTTTTGGGGGATTTTTTTGGGGATTTTTTGGGATTTTTGGGATTTTTGGGATTTTTGGGGGATTTTTTCGGGGATTTTTTGGGATTTTTTTGGGATTTTTGGGGGATTTTTTGAGACTTTTGGGGATATTTTGGGATTTTTTGGGATTTTTTGGGGGGATTTTTGGGGATTTTTGGGGGATTTTTTGGGATTTTTTGGGGATTTTTGGGGATTTTTTGGATTTTTGGGGATTTTTTTTGGGATTTTTTTGGGACTTTTGGGATTTTTTGGGGATTTTTTGGGGGATTTTTTGGGGATTTTTGGGGGATTTTTTGGGGGATTTTTTGGCGATTTTTTGGGATTTTTTTGGGATTTTTTGGGATTTTTTGGGATTTTTTGGGATTTTTTGGGGGGTTTTTTGGGGGATTTTTTGGGGGATTTTTGGGGATTTTTTGGGGGATTTTTGGGGGTCAGGAGGGTTTGGGGGATTTGGGTTCGGGGGGTTGGGGATTTTTGGGATTTTTTGGGGGATTTTTTGGGGATTTTTGGGGGATTTTTTGGGGATTTGTTTTGGGATTTTTTGGCGATTTTTGGGATTTTTTCGGGATTTTTTTGGGATTTTTGGCATTTTTGGGGATTTTTGGGGATTTTTGGGGGATTTTTGGGAATTTTTTGGGAATTTTTTGGGAATTTTTTGGGATTTTTTTTGGTATTTTGGGGGTCAGGAGGGTTTGGGGGATTTGGGAGGGTTTGAAGGATTTTAGGGGATTTGGGTTTTTGGAGATTTTGGGGACAGGAGGGTTTGGGGGATTTGGGGGAATTTGGGTTATTTGGGATTTTTAGGTTTTTTTGGGGCCAGGAGGGTTTGGGGGATTTGGGAGGGTTGGGGCATTCGGGACATTTTGGGGAATTTGGCGATTTTGGGGCCAGGAGGGTTTGGGGGATTTTGGAGACTCCAGGGGATTTGGGTTCAGGGGAGATTTTTGGGGATTTTTTGGGATTTTTGGGATTTTTCGGGGGATTTTTTTGCGGGGTTTTTGGGGGATTTTTGGGGGTTTTAGATTTTTGGGGGATTTTTGGAGGGATTTTTGGGGGATTTTTGGGGGATTTTTTGGGGATTTTTTTGAGGTTTTTGGGAATTTTTTTTTATTTTTGGGGGGATTTTTTGGGATTTTTTGGGGGATTTTTGGGGGAATTTTTGGGGATTTTTGGGGGATTTTTTGGGAGATTTTTTGAGATTTTTAGGGATTTTTTGGGATTTTTGGGGGATCTTTTGGGGATTTTTTGGGGGGTTTTTGGGGGATTTTTGGGGGGGTTTGGGGTTTTTGGGGGAATTTTTGGAGGGGGGTTGGGATTTTTTGGGGATTTTTTGGGGGGATTTTTTTGGGGATTTTTGGGGATTTTTTTCCGGGGTTTTTGAGGATTTTTTGGGGGTTTTTTTGGGATTTTTGAGGGATTTTTGGGGGTTTTTGGGACTTTTGGGGGGTTTTGGGGGTTTTTGAGGATTTTTTGGGGATTTTTTGCGGGGTTTTTGAGGATTTTTTGAGGATTTTTGAGGATTTTTTTGGGGGGGTTGGGATTTTTTGGGGGATTTTTGGGGATTTTTGGGGGTTTTGGGTACCTGTCTTGCCCTCGGGGGTCCGGGGCGGAACCTCCTCCACGCACTCGGACGGGAACCACCCGACCCGGCCCCGGGCCTGCCCCTCCCAAAATCCGCCCTCGCCCACGCTCAGCACTGCGGGGGACCCCAAAAATCAGAGACACCCCAAAAATCCCCAAATCACCCCAAAAACAACCCAAAATATCCCAAAAACCGCCCAAAAACCGGCCCTAAAATAACCCTCAAAACCGCCCAAAAACCGGCCCAAAATAACCCCATAAACACCCCGAAAATAACCCCAAAACAATCCCAAGATCCCCAAAATCCGCCCTCGCCCACGCTCAGCACTGCGGGGGACCCCAAACATCAGAGACACCCCAAAAACCCCAAAATCACCCCAAAAACAACCCAAAAACGTTCCAAAAATAACCCAGAATACCAAAAATAACCCCAAAAACACCCCAAAACAATCCCAAAATCCATCCTCAAAAATCCGCCCCTCGCCCACGGGGTCAGAACTGCGGGGGAGCCCAAAATCAGAGACACCCCAAAAAACCCCGAAATCACCCCAAAAACAACCCAAAACGTTCCAAAAATAACCCAGAATACCAAAATAACCCCAAAAACACCCCAAAAACAATCCCAAAATCATCCCAAAATCCGCCCTCGCCCACGCTCAGCACTGCGGGGGACCCCAAAAATCAGAGACACCCCAAAACATCCCAAAAAACATCCCAAAATATCCCAAAAACCGGCCGAAAATCCCAAAAATAACCCCAAAATAACTCCAAAACCGCCCCAAAACAATCCCAAAATCCATCCCAAAATCCGCCCCCGCCCGCGCTCAGCACTGCGGGGGGACCCCAAAATCAGAGACACCCCAAAAACCCAAAAACATCCCAAAAATATCCCAAAAAAAATCCCAAAATACCAAAAATAACCCCAAACCAGCCCGAAAACAATTTAAAATCCATCCCAAAAATCCCGGGTTTTTTTGGTGTTTTTTTTCGGTTTTTTTCCGTGGTTTTTTTTTTTTTTTTTTTTTTTTTTTCCGGTTTTTTCCCGGTTTTTTAAAAATTTCTTTCGGTTTTTTCCCAGATTTTTTTATTTTTTTCGGATTCCTTTCGGGTTTGTTTCCAGTTTTTTGGTTTTTTTTGTTTTTTTCCTATTTCTTTCGGGGTTTTTTTTCGGCTTTTTTCTGGGCATTTTTTTTGTTTTTTTCGGATTTCTTTCGGGTTTATTTCGGGTTTTTTTTGGTTCTGGTTTTTTTTGGTTTTTCGCAATTCTTTTGGGGTTTGTTTTTTGGGTTTTTTTCGGATTCCTTTCGGGATTTTTTCGCTTTTTCCCGATATTTTTGTTTTTTCGGATTCCTTTCTTGTTTTTTTTATTTTTTCGGGATTCCTTTGGGGGTTTTTTTGGTTTTTTGGTTTTTGGGTTTTTTTTGTTGTTGTTGTTTTTTGGTTTTTTGGGGGGTTTTGTTTTTTCTCGCGAATCCGTTCGGGTTTTTTGGGTTTTTTGTTTTGGGGTTTTTGTTTTTTCAGCAATCCTTTCGGGTTTTTTTGGGTTTTTGGTTTTTTTTTGTTTTGGGGTTTTTTTCGTTTTTCAGCAATTCTTTCGGGTTTTTTTGTTCCCGGGTTTTTTCCGGTTTTTTTCGGATTTCTTTCGGGTTTTTTTTGTTTTTTTCGGATTTCTTTCGGGTTTTTTCGTTTCCTTTCGGTTTTTTTTAAATTTTTTCCTATTCCTCTCATCTTTCCCCTCTCCTGCACGCACCCTTGATGCGCCGCCGCTGAGGCTGAGTTTCGCCCTCGCCCCTGCGCCTGGTACGGCAGCACGGCCAGGAAGGAGCCCGGGGCGGATTTTTGGGGGATTTTTGGGGAATTTTGGGGAGGAATCCCGGGAGTTTTTCGGATTTTTTGGGGGCTTTTTGGGGTTTTTTGTTTTGTTTTGGTTTGGTTTTTGTTTCTTTTTTTCCCGATTATTTCCAGGAATTTTGGGGATTTTTTTCAGGTTTTTTGCCCTGTTTTTCCCCCTTTTTTTTCTTTTGTTTTTGTTTTTGGGGTTTTAAAATTTCTTTCGGTTTTTTTGTTTTTTCGGATTTCTTTCAGGTTTTTTCGCTTCCTTTCTAGAGTTTTTTTTGGGGTTTTTGGATTCCTTTCGGTTTTTTCGTTTTTTCCCGATATTTTTTGTTTTTCCGGATTTCTTTCGGGTTTTAATTTTATTTTTTCGGATTCCTTTCGGTTTTTTTTTTTTTTTTGTCTTTTCTTGTTTTTTGTTTGAGGGCTTTTTGTTTTTTCAGCAATTCTTTAGGATATTTTTTCCGGGTTTTTTCCCGGGTTTTTTGGTTTTTTCGAATTTCTTTCGGGTTTTTCGTTTCCTTTCGGTTTTTTTTCGGGTTTTTTCCGGGTTTTATTTCGGTTTTTTCCGGGTTTTTTCGGGTTTTTTCCGGGTTTTTTCGGTTTTTTTCCGATTTTTTCGGGTTTTTTATTTTTTCGTTTCCTTTCGGGTTTTCAGTTTCTTTTTAAATCTCCCCTCTCCCGCACGCACCCTTGATGCGCTCGCCCTTGCTGAGGCTGAGCTCGCCTCGCCCTGCGCCTGGTACGGCCGCACGGCCAGGAAGGAGCGCCCGGGCACGGCCGAGTAGAGTTTGCGCTTCACCCCCGCGACCCCAACGTGCCCCTGGGGGTCCCGCCTGGCCGGGGTCGCGGCTGAGGCCGCTGGAGCTGTGGGGGACACGAGGGGGAACCCCCGAGGAGAGTTCGGGGTGCTGGGGTCTCCAAACACGCCCCAAATCCGCCTCGGAATCCGCCTGAAATCACTTCGAAATCCGCCCAAAATCTGCCTCGAATCCGCCCAAATCCGCCGAATCTGGCTCAAAATCCGCCGAAATCCTCGAAATCCCCCTAAAATCCGCCCTAAAATCCGCCTGAAATCCGCCTGAATCCGCCTGAATCTCCCCTAAAATCCCCCTGAAATCCGCTCTAAAATGCGCCTGAACTGCCTCGAATCCCCTAAAATCAGTCCGAATCTGCTTAAAATCCGCCTGAAATCACTGAAATTCTCCCCAAAATCCAGCCCTGAATCCCGCCTAAAATTCTCCCAAAATCCACTGAAATCCCCCGAAACTCCACTAAAATCCGCCTGAAATCCGGCCTCGAATCTCCTCGAAATTCCCCCAAAATCCCCCCTGAAATCCCCTCTAAAATCCGCGAACCACTGGAACCACTCAAAATCTCCCCAAAAATCCGCCTGAACCCCGCCTCAAATCCCCCTAAAATCCGTCCTGAAATCCCCCTGTAAATTAGCCCTAAAATCCGCCCCTGGTACCCCCGGGGAATTGGGGGTCCCGGAACCAGAGACCCCCACCCAGAGCCCAAATTTGGGGGTCCTGGGATCCTGATTTGGGGTCCTGAGTCCCGAATTTGGGGTCCCAGGGTCCCGAATTTGGGGTGCTGGGTCTCCATACCCCCCAAAATCCACCCCTGGTACCCTAAAACCCGCCCCAGAATGGGGTCCCGGACCAGAGACCCCCACCCAAATCCCAAATTTGGGGTCCCAGAGCCTTAAATTGGGGTCCCGTACCAGAGACCCCCCCCCAGCCCCGAATTTGGGGTCCCGGGATCCTGATTTGGGGGTCCCAGGGTCCCGAATTTGGGGCTCCGGGGTCTCCAGACCCCCAAAAATCCCCCCAAATCCCCCCCCCCAGGCGCCCCCCCCCCTGCACCTGGAACACCTCAGGGGCTCCCTCCCAGCGCCTTTCCCGGGGGGTCCCAGTCCCCCAAATCCCCCCCCAAACGTCCCCCAAACCCTCCAAATCTCCCAAAATCAACCCAAATCCCCCCAAATCCATTTCAGACCCCCCAAAATCCCAAAATCCCTCCCCTCGCAGAGCCTGGGCCGGCCCTCGGCTGCCTCTGCGATTCCTCCAGGGGTCCTGGACCCCAAAAATCCCCCCCAAAACCCCCCAAAACCTCCCAAAACCTCCCCAAATCTCCCCCAAACCCCCCAAAACCCCCCCCAAAATCCCCCCTGGTACCTGGCCGGCCCCTCGGCTGCCTCTGCGATTCCTCCAGGGGTCCTGGACCCCAAAATCCCTCCCCCAGAAATCCCCCAAATCTCCCCCAACCCCCCAAACCCCCTCCCAAAATCCCCCCTGCACCTGGGCCGGCCCCTCGGCTGCCTCTGCGATTCCTCCAGGGGTCCTGGACCCCAAAATCTCTCCCAAATTCCCCCAAATCTATTTCTCGACGCTTCCCAAATCTCCCCCAAACTCCTCAAATCTCTCTCAAAGGTCTCCCCAAATCCACTCCCCAGACAGCTTCCCAAAATCCCCCCAGGTGCCCCCCGTACCTGAGCTGCTCTCGGGCTCCTTCCAGCTTCTTTCCTGGGGGTCCCAGCCCCTCAAATCCCCCCAATCTCCCCCAAACCCCTCAAAAATCTCCCTAAATCCATTCAAATCTCCCCCTCAACCCTCTCAAACCCCCCAAAATCCCCCCCCCCGTACCTGGGCCGCCCCTCGGCTGCTCTCTGAGATTCCTCCAGGGGTCCTGGAGCCCCAAATCCCCCCAAAATCCCCCAAACCCCCTAAAAACTCCCTAAAAATCCCCCAAATCTCTCTCAAAACCCCTAAACCCCTCAAAACTCCCCCACTTCCGGGCTCGGCCCCTCGGCTGTCTCTCTGCGATTCCTCCCAGGGGTCCTGGACCCTAAAATCTTCTCCCAAATTCCCCCAAATCTATTTCGACGCCCTCAAACCCCCAAACTCCCCTAAACCCTCCCAAAAATCCCCCCGTACCTGGGCCGCCCCTCGGCTGCTCTCGCCTCCTCCGGGTGCCGCCTCTGGACGGGGAGGCCTACCCACTCGGGGGAGCTGAGCTGCGCAGGGTGCCCGAGGGGGGCCGGGGGCGGGGGCGCGCTGGGGGCCCCTGCAGCACCCACTCGGGTAGCGCCCCCCCCCCCCGGTGTCGCTGTTGGCGCGCAGGAGGCTTTGCAGGGGGCAGCAGCGCCCGGAGCCCCTGCATGGCCGGCCATGAACTGGGGGCTCTCCTGGAACGGCACTGGGGGGGAATTTGGGGGTTAGAAAGGAATTTTGGGGGTCTGGGGGATTTAGCTGAACTGGGGGCTCTCCTGGAACGGCACTGGGGGGGATTTGGGGTGAATTTTGGGGATTTGGGGTGAATTTTGGGGAATTTGGGGTGAATTTTTGGGGATTTAGCTAACTGGGGGCTCTCCTGGAACGGGACTGGGGGGGGATTGGGGGGATTTGGGGGTTAAAATGTGTTTGGGGGGGTCTGGGGGATTTAGCTGAACTGGGGGCTCTCCTGGAACGGGACTGGGGGCGAATTTGGGGTGAATTTTGGGGATTTTGGGGATTTGGGGGGATTTAGCTTAACTGGGGGCTCTCCTGGAACGGCACTGGGGGGTTTGGGGTGAATTTTGGGGATTTGGGGGATTTGGGGGTCTGGGGGCTCTCCTGGAATGGGACTGGGGGAATGGGGGATTGGGGGTGAATTTTGGGGGTTAGAAAGGGTTTGGGGGGGGTCTGGGGGATTTAGCTTAACTGGGGGCTCTCCTGGAACGGGACTGGGGGGATTTGGGGGATTTGGGGTGAATTTTGGGGATTTGGGGATTTGGGGGATTTAGCGAACTGGGGGCTCTCCTGGAACGGGGACTGGGGGCGAATTTGGGGTGAATTTTGGGGATTTGGGGGGATTTGGGGATTTGGGGGGTCTGGGGGGATTTGGCGAACTGGGGGCTCTCCTGGAACGGGACTGGGGGGATTGGGGGATTTGGGGGGTTAAAATGTGTTTGGGGGGGATTTGGGGGGATTAGCGAACTGGGGGCTCTCCTGGAACGGGACTGGGGGGGCGAATTTGGGGGGATTTGGGGTGAATTTTGGGGATTTGGGGGGATTTTGGGGATTTGGGGGTCTGGGGGATTTGGGGGATTTGGGGGTCTGGGGCTCTCCTGGAAAGGGACTGGGGGATTTTGGGGGGTCTGGGGGGATTTAGCTAACTGGGGGCTCTCCTGGAAATGAACTGGGGGTTTGGGGGGGATTGGGGGGTTAAAAAATGATCTGGGGGGTCTGGGGGGATTTAGCGAACTGGGGGCTCTCCTGGAAATGAACTGGGGGGATTTGGGGGGATTGGGGGTTAAAAAGGGTTTGGGGGGATTTGGGGTGAATTTTGGGGGGTTAGAAAGGGTTTTGGGGGATTTGGGAGAAGGAAGGGCAGGAACCCCCAAGTTCCTCCCAATCCCCCAGTGCCCCCAGTGTCCCCAGTATCCCCCAGTATCCCCCAGTATCCCCAGTGCCCCCCAGTGCCCCCCAGTGCCCCCTAGTGCCCCCCTCAGCTCACCCACGTCACTGTCCCGGTGGTTCTTGATGAGCTCAGCCCAGCTCGAAATTCCCATGATGACGCAGCGACCTGGGGAGGGACAGACGGACAGACGGACAGGAATGGGGACAGAGGGACAGGAATGGGGACACTCACAAGGGGTGTCCCCAATCCCCCAGTGTCCCCAGTATCCCCCAGTATCCCCAGTATCCCCAGTGCCCCCCAGTATCCCCACTATCCCAGTATCCCCAGTATCCCCAGTATCCCCAGTATCCCAGTATCCCAGTATCCCCAGTATCCCCAGTATCCCCAGTATCCCCACTATCCCAGTATCCCCAGTATCCCCAGTATCCCAGTATCCCAGTATCCCCAGTATCCCCAGTATCCCCAGTATCCCCAGTATCCCCACTATCCCAGTATCCCCAGTATCCCCAGTGTCCCCAGTATCCCCAGTATCCCCAGTATCCCCAGTCCCCCCAGTATCCCCCAGTATCCCCAGTCCCCCAGTATCCCCAGTACCCCCAGTATCCCCAGTATCCCCAGTACCTAGTATCCCCAGTATCCCCAGTACCCCAGCTCACCTGGAACGGGGTCTGCCCGCTGTTGTTCTTCACCTCCTTGTTGGCCCCTCGGTACAGCAGGATCCGGGCACAGCTCTCCTGGGGACACCGGTGTCACCCAGTGTCACCCAGTGTCACCCAGTGTCACCCCCAGTATCACCAGTGTCACCTGAGTGTCACCCCAGTGTCCCCCAGTGTCACCCCCAGTGTCACCCCAGTGTCACCCCAGTGTCACCCTAGTGTCACCCAGTGTCACCCCAGTGTCACCAGTGTCACCCTGAGTGTCACCCCCAGTGTCCCCAGTGTCACCCAGTGTCACCCAGTGTCACCCCAGTGTCACCCCAGTGTCACTCCCCAGTGTCACCCAGTGTCACCCAGTGTCACCCCAGTGTCACCCCAGTGTCACCCAGTGTCACCCAGTGTCACCCCAGTGTCACCCCCAGTGTCCCCAGTGTCCCCAGTGTCACCTGAGTGTCTAGTGTCACCCAGTGTCACCCAGTGTCACCCCCAGTGTCACCAGTGTCACCCCAGTGTCACCCCCAGTGTCCCCAGTGTCACCCAGTGTCACCCAGTGTCACCCCCAGTGTCCCCAGTGTCACCCCAGTATCACCTGAGTGTCACCTGAGTGTCCCCAGTGTCACCCCAGTGTCACCCCAGTGTCCCCAGTGTCACCTGAGTGTCACCCGAGTGTCACCTGAGTGTCACCCCAGTGTCCCCAGTGTCACCCCCTAGTTTCACCCCAGTGTCACCCCAGTGTCACCCAGTGTCACCCAGTGTCACCCGAGTGTCACCTGAGTGTCACCTGAATGTCCCCAGTGTCACCCCCAGTGTCACTCCAGTGTCACCCCAGTGTCCCCAGTGTCACCAACGTCCCCAATGTTCTCAATCCCCCAATGTCCCCATGATGTCCCTCAAAATGTCCCTCAATGTCCCCACATTGTCCTTAATACCCCCTGTTGTCCCCAATGTCCCCCCAATGTCCCAAATCCCCCGTGTCCCCTCGGTGTCCCCAATCCCCAGTGTCCCCACTGTCCCCCCAGTGTCCCCTAATGTCCCCAATCCCCCAGTGTCCCTCAGTGCCCCCAGTGTCCCCAGTGTCCCCTAATCCCCGTGTCCCCAATGTCCCCAATCCCTCAAAATGTCCCCAGTGTCCCAAATGTCTTCAGTGCCTCCATTCCCTCAATCCCCCAGTGTCCCCCAATCCCCCAATGTTCCCAGTGTCCCTAATTTCTCACTGTCCCCTAATGTCCCCAATGTCCCCAATCCCCCAGTGTCCCCAAATCCCCCGGTGTCCCCCAATGTCCTCAATGTCCCCAATCCCCAAAATGTCCCCAGTGTCCCAAATGTCTTCAGTGCCTCCATTGCCCCAATCCCCCAGTGTCCCTAGTACCCTCAAATCCCCTCAGTGTCCCCACTGTCCCTCACTGTCCCCTCACTGTCTCCTCACTGTCTCCCCAGTGTCCCTCATCTCGGGTGTCTCCCATCCCTCAGTGTTCCCCTAGTGCTTCAAATCCCCTCATAGTCGTCCCCACTGTCTCCCTGCCGCTGTCCCTCGCTGTCCCCACTGTCCCCGCTGTCCCCTCGCTGTCCCTCGCTGTCTCGCTGTCCCCGCTGTCCTCGCTGTCCCCGCTGTCGCACCTTGTTGTACAGGGCGAGATGTGCAGCTGGTAGTTTCCCCCGACGCTGCTCTTGCCACTGGCCAGAGAACAGCAAATGCCCAAGTAGCGGCGGTCGGCTGGCACGCCTGGGGACAAGGGGACACGGGGATTGGGGACACTGGGGACAGCGGGGACTGGGGGACTGGGGACACTGAGGACACCGGGGGATTGGGGGGACTGGGGATACTGGGGGATTGGGGACACTGGGGGCACTCGGGGGACACTGGGGGATACTGGGGACATTGGGGCATTGGGGACACTGGGGGATTGGGGACACCGGGGACACTGGGGACACTGGGGACACTGGGAGGGATTGGGGACACTGGGGACACTGGGCACACTGGGGACAGAGAGGAAATTGGGGACATTGGGAGCATTGGGGGGATTGGGGACATCAGGAACAGCGATGATGGGGTGACACAGGTGACAATGTCACAGTGACACAGTGACACAATGACACAGTGACACAATGACACAGATGACACAATGACACAGGTGACACAGGTGTGTCTCAGGTCTCACCTGGTGGATCTCCTGCCAGCCGTTCTCGTCGGCCGTGGCCGATGCTGGGTTGTACCGGGTGATAACGGGTCACACAGGGATGGGATAACGGGGTTACAGGTGACACAATGACACAGGTGACAATGACACAGTGACACAGGTGACAATGACACAATGACACAGGTGTGTCTCTCACCTGGTGGATCTCCTGCCAGTCGCTTCGGCCGGGTCGCGGCCGATGTGCCAGCTGTTGTACCGGGTGATAACGGGGTCACACAGGGATGGGATGATGGGATGTCACAGTGACACAGGTGACACAATGACACAGGTGACAATGACACAATGACACAGGTGACAATGACAGGTGTGTCTCTCACCTGGTGTATCTCCTGCCAGCCGCTCTCGTCGGCCGCGTGCCCGATAGCGCTGGGTTGTACCGGGATGGGATGATGGGATGTCACAGTGACACAGTGACACAATGACACAGGTGACACAGGTGACAATGACACAGGTGACAATGACAGGTGTGACACTCACCTGGTGGATCTCCTGCCAGCCGTTCTCGTCGGCCGTGCCGATGTGCGCGCGGTTGTACAGCAGCAGCTCGCAGCACCGCGGGTCGCCCCCCACCATGGCCGTGTGGTACAGCGGGGTCAGACCCCGGCGGTCCTTGTAGTTCGGGGACCCGCCCAGGTCCAGCAGCGCCTGCGGGGCACACCTGTCACACCTGGGCACACCTGTCACACCTGTCACACCTGGGCACACCTGTCACACCTGGGGACACAGCTGGGACACACCTGTCACACCTGTCACACCTGTCACACCTGGGGACACCTGTCACACCTGGGGACACCTGTCACACCTGGGCACACCTGTCACACCTGGGCACACCTGGGGACACACCTGTCACACCTGGGCACACCTGTCACACCTGGGACACCTGTCACACCTGGGCACACCTGTCACACCTGGGACACCTGTCACACCTGTCACACCTGTCATACCTGGGCACACCTGTCACACCTGTCACACCTGGGGACACACCTGGGACACCTGTCACACCTGTCACACCTGGGGACACCTGTCACACCTGGGACACCTGGGACACACCTGGTCACACCTGGGCACACCTGTCACACCTGAGGACACACCTGGGGACACACCTGTCACACCTGGGGCACACCTGTCACACCTGGGGCACACCTGTCACACCTGGGGACACACCTAGGGACACATCTGTCACACCTGGGGACACACCTGTCATACCTGGACACACCTGTCACACCTGGGGACACACCTATCACACCTGGGGACACACCTGTCACACCTGGACAGAACTAGACACACCTGGGGACACACCTGGGACACCCTCAGACCACCCCCCATGGCACCCCCACCTCGTGGGTGCCCCCTGGTGTGCCCAGGTGTGTATCCACCTGTCCCCAGCTGTCCCCAGGTGTGTCACCAGGTGTCCCAAGGTGTGCCCAGGTATCCCTACCTGTCCCAGGTGTGCTCAGGTGTACCCAGGTGTATCCCCACCTGTCCCAGGTGTGCTCACCAGCAGGGCGGGGTAGCGCCGCGTGCACACCGCTCGGTGCAGCGCCTGTCCCAGGTGTGCTCAGGTGTGCCATACCCATCCCCACCTGTCCCAGGTGTGCCCAGGTGTGCTCAGGTGTATCCCCAGGTGTGCTCACCAGCAGGGCGAGGGTAGCCGCGGCACACCGGCCGGTGCAGCCTGTCCCAGGTGTGTGCCATACCCATCCCCACCTGTCCCAGGTGTATCCCCAGGTGTATCCCCAGGTGTATCCCCCAGGTGTATCCCCCAGGTGTATCCCCAGGTGTGCTCACCAGCAGGGCGGGTAGCGCCACAAGTGCACACCGCCGGTGCAGCTTCTGTCCCAGGTGTGCTCAGATGTATCCCCAGGTATCCCCACCCTGTCCCAGGTGTATCCCCACCCTGTCCCAGGTGTGCTCAGGTGTGCCCAGGTGTATCCCCACGTGTCCCAGGTGTATTCCCCACCCTGTCCCAGGTGTGCTCAGGTGTGCCCAGGTGTATCCCCACGTGTCCCAGGTGTATCCCCACCTGTCCCAGGTGTGCTCACCAGCAGGGCGGGGTAGCGCCGCGTGCACACCGCTCGGTGCAGCGCCTGTCCCAGGTGTGCCATACCCATCCCCACCTGTCCCAGGTGTCCCAGGTGTATCCCCACCTGTCCCAGGTGTATCCCCCACCTGTCCCAGGTATCCCCACCTGTCCCAGGTGTGCCCAGGTGTATCCCCAGGTATCCCCCACGTGTCCCAGGTGTATCCCCACGTGTCCCAGGTGTGCTCACCAGCAGGGCGGGAGTAGCCATGCACACACCGCCCGGTGCAGCCTGTCCCAGGTGTGCTCAGATGTATCCCCAGGTATCCCCACCTGTCCCAGGTGTATCCCCCACCTGTCCCAGGTGTGCCCAGGTGTATCCCCCACGTGTCCCAGGTGTATCCCCACCTGTCCCAGGTGTGCTCACCAGCAGGGCGGGGTAGCGCCAAGGCACACCCCGCCGGTGCAGCCTGTCCCAGGTGTGCTCAGATGTATCCCCAGGTATCCCCACCTGTCTCCCAGGTGTATCCCCCACCTGTCCCAGGTGTGCTCAGGTGTGCTCCAGGTGTATCCCCACGTGTCCCCAGGTGTATCCCCACCTGTCCCAGGTGTGCTCAGGTGTGCCCAGGTGTATCCCCCACCTGTCCCAGGTGTATCCCACCTGTCCCAGGTGCTCACCAGCAGGGCTAAGGGTAGCCACAAGTGCACACCGGCCGGTGCAGCCTGTCCCAGGTGTGCATACCCATCCCTACCTGTCCCAGGTGTCCCAGGTGTATCCCTCACCTGTCCCAGGTATCCCCCACCTGTCCCAGGTGTGCCCAGGTGTATCCCCAGGTATCCCCACCTGTCCCAGGTGTATCCCCACGTGTCCCAGGTGTATCCCCACGTGTCCCAGGTGTGCTCACCAGCAGGGCGGGTAGCGCCAGCGTGCACACCGCCGGTGCAGCTCAGTGTGGCGCCGCTGGGCGCTGAAATCCAGGTGGGCCCCCGCCCAGCACAGCAGGCGGATGATCTCGACCTCGGCCGGACCCTCGCTGGGCGGCCAAAGTGAGCTGGGGTCTCTGCGGGGACAGGGACACTGGGGATACTGGGGATACTGGGGGGATACTGGGGGACTGGGGGGATTGGGGGCACTAGGGGATACTGGGGGATTGGGGGGATTGGGGGATTGGGGACACTGGGGATACTGGGGACACTGGGGATACTGGGGATACTGGGGATACTGGGGATACTGGGGACACTGGGGATACTGGGGATACTGGGGATTGGGGGGCACTGGGGACACTGGGGACACTGGGGATACTGGGGATACTGGGGATACTGGGGACACTGGGGACACTGGGGATACTGGGGACACTGAGGGGACTGGGGGACTGGGGACACTGGGGGATACTGTGGGCAGTGGGGACACTGGGAACACTGGGGACACTGGGGATACTGGGGGATACTGGAGATACTGGGGACACTGGGGGATTGAGGACACTAGGGGACACTGAGGGCTATTTTTGGGTATTTTGGGTGTCTCTGGGGTGATTTCGGGGTGGTTTGGGGGTGATTTCGTGGTGATTTTGGGGTGATTTCGGGGGTGGTGATTTCGAGTGATTTCGAGTGATTTC
>JAPFBE010000563.1:5000-10000 GCA_034336665.1 Luscinia megarhynchos
TTAAAGTTTAGGAGTTAGGAGTTAGGAGTTAGGAGTTAGGAGTTAGGAGTTAGGAGTTAGGAGTTAGGAGTTAGGGAGTTAGGAGTTAAAAGTTAGGGGTTAGGAGTTAGGAGTTAGAGTTTAGGGGTTAGTGATAGGAGTTAGGTTTAGGAGTTAGGGGTTAGGAGTTAGGAGTTAGGAGTTAGGAGTTAGGAGTTAGGAGTTAGGAGTTAGAATTAGGGTTAGTGTCTGAGCGTGCCTCTGGGTGTGCAGCAAAAACCCTAGCCCACCAAGTGGAGTGGTGATGTAGAAAGTGTCAGGGGTTGCCCCTGGGTATGCCTCAGCGGCCGGCCCACCCATGGGAGTGAAGTGCAGAAGATGTCTGAGTTTGCCTCTATGTGTGCCCAAAAGCAGCCCGACCCACCCGTGGGTAGGGTGATGCAAAAGATTAGGAGTTAGGAGTTAGGAGTTAGGAGGGTTAGGGTTAGGAGTTAGAGTTAGGGTTAGGGCTAGGAGTTAGGAGTTAGGAGTTAGAGGTTAGGGTTAGGGTTAGGGTTAGGGTTAGGGTTAGGAGTTAGGGTTAGGGTTAAGGTTAGGGTTAAGAGTTAGAGGTTAGGGTTAGGAGTTAGGGTTAGTGTCTGGCGTGCCTCTGGGTGTGCAGCAAAAACTAGCCCACCGTGGGTAGTGTAGAAATGTCGGGGGTTGCCCCTGGGTATGCACTAGTCAGCCCCACGTGAGTGAGATGCAGAAAGTGTCTGAGTTTGCCTCTGGGTGTGCTGCAATGGCAGCCCCACCACGTGGAGTGAAAGATGCAGAAAGTTAGGGTTAGGGTTAGGGTTAGGGTTAGGGTTAGGAGTTAGAAGTTAGGAGTTAGGGTTAGGGTTAGGAGTTAGGGGTTATAGTTAGGAGTTAGGATTAAGAGTTAGGGTTAGGGTTAGGGTTAGGAGTTAGGAGTTAGGGTTAGGAGTTAGGAGTTAGGAGTTAGGAGTTAGGAGTTAGGAGTTAGGAGTTAGGATTTTAAAGTAAAGAGTTAGGAGTTAGAAGTTAAGAGTTAGGAGTTAGGAGTTAAGTTTAGGAGTTAGGAGTTAGGAGTTAGAGTTTAGGGGTTAGGAGTTAGGAGTTAGGAGTTAGGAGTTAGGTTTTAGAGGTTAGGAGTTAGGAGTTAGGAGTTAGGGTTAGGGTTAGGAGTTACAGGTTAGGAGTTAGGGTTAGGAGGGTTAAGAGTTAGGAGTTAGGAGTTAGAGTTAGGAGTTAGGAGTTAGGAGTTAGGAGTTAGGAGTTAGGAGTTAGGAGTTAGGGTTAGGGTTAGGAGTTAGGAGTTAGGGTTAGGGTTAGGGTTAGGGTTAGGGTTAGAATTAGGGTTAGTGTCTGGCGTGCCTCTGGGTGTGCAACAAAAACTAGCCCACCGTGGAGTAGGGCGTGTAGAAAATGTCGGGGAGTTGCCCCTGGGTATGCCTGTAGCCGGCCCACCATAGAGTGAGCGTGCAGAAGTGTCTGAGTTTGCCTCTGGGTGTGCAGCTTGGCACGGCCCACCCGTGGAGTGGACGATGCAGAAAGTTAGGAGTTAGGAGTTAGGGTTAGAAGTTAGGAGTTAGGGTTAGGAGTTAGGAGTTAGGGTTAGGAGTTAGGAGTTAGGGTTAGGGATTTCGAGTAAGAGTTAGGAGTTAGGGTTAAGGGTTAGGAGTTAGGGTTAAGTTTAGGGTTAGGGTTAGGAGTTAGGTTTAGGAGTTAGGGAGTTAGGAGTTAGGGTTAGGAGTTAGGGATTTAGGGAGTTAGAAGTTAGGGTTAGGGGTTAGGAGTTAGGGTTAGGGGTTAGGGTTAGGGTTAGGAGTTAGGGTTAGGGTTAGGGTTAGGGTTAGGGTTAGAAGTTAGGGTTAGGAGTTAGGGTTAGGAGTTAGAGTTTAGGAGTTAGGGTTATGTTTAGGGTTAGGAGTTAAGGGTTAGGGTTAGGAGTTACAGGGTTAGGGTTAGAAGTTAGGAGTTAGAGTTAGGGTTAGGAGTTAGGGTTAGGGTTAGGGTTAGGAGTTAGGGTTAGGAGTTAGGGTTAGGGTTAGGGTTAGGAGTTAGGGTTAGGGTTAGGGTTAGGAATTAGGGTTGAGTGTCAGGCGTGCCTCTGGGTGTGCAACAAGCAAGCCCACCAGTGGAGTAGAGCGTGTAGAAGTGTCGAGGGGTTGCCCCTGGGTATGCCTGGCAAGCCCACCCATAGGTGGGGCGTGCAGAGATGTCTAGGTTGCCTCTGGGTGTGCATGGCCCGGCCCACCGTGGAGTGAGGCGATGCAGAAGTTAGGAGTTAGGGTTAGGGTTAGAGTGGGAGTTTAGGGTTAGGAGGTTAGGGTTAGGAGTTAGGGTTAGGGTTAGGGTTAGGAGTTAGGAGTTAGGGTTAGGGTTAGTGTTAGGGTTAGAATTAGGGTTAGTGTCTGAGGCGTGCCTCTGGGTGTGCAACAAAACTAGCCCACCCGTGGAGTGCGTGTAGAAGATGTCGGGGGTTGCCCCTGGGTATGCCATAGCAGCCGGCCCACCGTGGGTGGACGTCACAGAAGATTTCTGAGTTTGCCTCTGGGTGTGCACTTGGCCCGGCCCACCGTGGAGTGGGAAGATGCAGAAGTTAGGGTTAGAGGGTTAGGAGTTAGGGTTAGGGTTAGGGGTTAGGGTTAGGGTTAGGAGGTTAGAGGGCTAGGGTTAATGTTAGGGTTAGGAGTTAGAGGTTAGGATTTTAGTTAGTGGTTAGAGGGTTAGGATTTAGGTTAGTGGTTAGGAGTTAGGGTTAAGTTTAGGGAGTTAGGGTTAGGAGTTAGAGTTTAGGGTTAGGGTTAGGAGTTAGGGTTAGGGTTAGGGTTAGGGGTTAGAAGTTAGGGTTAGGGTTAGGGTTAGGGAGTTAGGAGTTAGGGTTAGGAGTTAGGAGTTAGGAGTTAATGTTAGAGTTTAAGGGTTAGGAGTTAGGGTTAGGGTTAGGGTTAGGGTTAGGGTTAAAGGTTAAGGTTAGGGTTAGAGTTAGAGTTAGGGTTAGGAGTTAGGAGTTAGAGTTAGGGTTAGAGTTAAGAATTAGGGTTAGGGTTAGGAGTTAGGTTTAGGAGTTCGAGGTTATGTTTAGAGTTTAGGAGTTCACGGTTAGGAGTTAGGGAGTTACGAGTTAGGGTTAGAAGTTAGGAGTTAGGAGTTAGGAGTTAGGGTTAGTGTTATGGTTAGAGTTTAGGGTTAATGTTAGGGTTAGGGTTAGGTTTAGGGTTAAGGAGTTAGGAGTTAGGAGGTTAGGGGTTAAGGGTTTAGAGTTAGGAGTTAGGGTTAGGAGTTAGGGTTAGGGAGTTAGGAGTTAGGAGTTAGGGTTAGGGTTAGGAGTTAGGAGTTAGAGGCTTAAAGTTAGCGTTAGGAGTTAGGAGTTAGGAGTTAGGTTTAGGGTTGAGGTAGTAGGAGTTAGAGTTTAGGAGTTAGGGTGAGGTTAGGGTTAGGAGTTAGGGTTAGGAGTTAGAATTAGGGTTAGTGTCTGAGCGTGCCTGTGGGTGTGCAACAAAAGCTAGCCCACCAAGTGGAATAGGCGTGTAGAAAGTGTCGGGGTTGCCCCTGGGTATGCCTCAACGGCCGACCCACCATGGAGGTGAAGTGCAGAAGTATCTGAGTTTGCCTCTATGTGTGCCCAGCTTGGCCCGAGCCCACCGATGGGTGGTATGCAGAAAATTAGGAGTTAGGGTTAGGAGTTAGGGTTAGGAGTTAGGAGTTAGAAGTTAGGAGTTAGGAGCTAGGAGTTAGGAGTTAGGGGTTAGGAGTTAGGAGTTAGGAGTTAGGGTTAGGGTTAGGGTTAAGGTTAGGGTTAAGAGTTAGGGTTAGGGTTAGGGTTAGGGTTAGTGTCTGGCGTGCCTCTGGGTGTGCAGCAAAAGCTAGCCCACCCGTGGAGTGAAGTGTAGAAATGTCGGAGTTGCCCCCTGGGTATGCACTAGCGGCCGGCCCACCCGTGGAGTGAGATGCAAGAAGTGTCTGAAGTTTGCCTCTGGGTGTGCTGCAATGGCCGGCCCACCCGTGGAGTGGCGTGCAAGAGATTAGGAGTTAGGAGTTAGGGTTAGGGTTAGGGTTAGGAGTTAGAGTTAGGAGTTAGGGTTAGGAGTTAGGGATAGGGTTAGGGTTAGGATTAAGGTTAGGGTTAGGAGTTAGGGTTAGGAGGTTAGGAGTTAGGAGTTAGGAGTTAGGGTTAGGGTTAGGGTTAGGATTTCAGTAAAGGTTAGGGTTAGGGTTAAGGTTAGGGTTAGGGTTAAGTTTAGGGTTAGGGTTAGGGTTAGGGTTTAGGGTAGGGTTAGGAGTTAGAGGTTAGGGTTAGGAGTTAGGGTTAGAAGTTAGGGTTAGGAGTTAGAGGTTAGGAGTTAGGGTTAGGGTTACAGAGTTAGGAGTTAGGGTTAGGAGGTTAAGAGTTAGGGTTAGAGAGTTAGGAGTTAGGAGTTAGGAGTTAGAGGTTAGGAGTTAGAGGTTAGGAGTTAGGGTTAGGGTTAGGAGTTAGGGTTAGGGTTAGGGTTAGGGTTAGGGTTAGGGTTAGGGTTAGGGTTAGGGTTAGAATTAGGATTAGTGTCTGGGCGTGCCTCTGGGTGTGCAACAAAAACCCTAGCCCACCGTGGGTGAGAGTGTAGAAAGTGTCGGGGGTTGCCCTGGGTATGCACTTGTAGCCCGGCCCACCATGGAGTGAGGTGCAGAAGAATGATCTGAGTTTGCCTCTGGGTGTGCCTTGCTGGCCCGGCCCACCGATGGAGTGGAGCTGATGCTGAGAAGTTAGGAGTTAGGAGTTAGGAGTTAGAGTTAGGAGTTAGGGTTAGGGTTAGGGTTAGGGTTAGGGTTAGGGTTAGGGTTAGGAGTTAGGAGTTAGGGTTAGGGTTAGGGTTAGGAGTTAGGGTTAGGGTTAAGAGTTAGTGTTAGGAGTTAGAGTTAGGAGTTAGTGTCTAGGCAGTGCCTCTGGGTGTGCAACAAAACTGGCCCACCGTGGAGTGAGTGTAGAAGTGTCGGGGGTTGCCCTGGGTATGCCTGTGGCACGGCCCACCCGTGGA
>JAPFBE010000563.1:15000-41161 GCA_034336665.1 Luscinia megarhynchos
GGGGTTAGGGTTAGGAGTTAGGGTTAGGAGTTAGGAGTTAGGAGTTAGGGTTAAAATTAGGGTTAGTGTCTGAGCGTGCCTCTGGGTGTGCAGCAAAAAGCTAGCCCACCGATGGGTAAGGCGTGTAGAAGTGTCGGGGTTGCCCCTGGGTATGCCTGGCTGGCCGACCCGTGGAGTGGGCGTGCAGAAGTGTCTGAGTTTGCCTCTGGGTGTGCCTGCTTGGCCCGGCCCACCCGTGGAGTGGGCGATGCAGAAGTTAGGAGTTAGGGTTAGGGTTAGAGTGAGGTTTAGGGTTAGGAGTTAGGAGTTAGGAGTTAGGAGTTAGGGTTAGGAGTTAGGGTTAGGAGTTAGGGTTAGGGTTAGGGTTAGGGTTAGGGTTAGGGTTAGGGTTAGGGTTAGGAGTTAGTGTTAGGGTTAAGATTAGGGTTAGTGTCTGGCGTGCCTCTGGGTGTGCAGCAAAAGCTAGCCCACCGTGGAGTGAGTGTAGAAAGTGTCGGGGGTTGCCCTGGGTATGCAGCAGCCCGGCCCACCGTGGGGTGAGAGTGCAGAAGTTCTGAGTTTGCCTCTGGGTGTGCATGACCGGCCCACCCGTGGAGTGGAGATGCAAGTTAGGAGTTAGGAGTTAGGAGTTAGGGTTAGGGTTAGGGGTTAGGGTTAGGAGTTAGGAGTTAGGAGTTAGGGTTAGGGTTAGGAGTTAGGAGTTAGGAGTTAGAGTTAGCGTTAGAGAGTTAGGAGTTAGGGTTAGAGTTTAGGGTTAGTGTTAGGAGTTAGGGTTTAGGAGTTAGGAGTTAGGGTTAGGGTTAGGGTTAGGGTTAGGGTTAGGGTTAGGGTTAGGGTTAGAATTAGGGTTAGTGTCTGGCGTGCCTGTGGGTGTGCAACAAAACTAGCCCACCGTGGAGTAAGTGTAGAAAGTGTCGGGGGTTGCCCTGGGTATGCCTCAACTGCCCGGCCCACCCGTGGAGTGGGCGTGCAGAAAGTGTCTGAGTTTGCCTCTATGTGTGCCTGTGGCAAGCCCACCCGATGGAGTGAAGATGCAGAAAGATAGGGTTAGGGTTAGGGTTAGGAGTTAGGAGTTAGGACTTAGGAGTTAGGGTTAGGAGTTAGGAGTTAGGAGTTAGGAGTTAGGGTTAGGAGTTAGGAGTTAGGAGTTATGGTTAGGAGTTAGGAGTTAGAGAGTTAGGAGTTAGGAGTTAGGGTTAGGATTTCCGGTAATGAGTTAGGAGTTAGGAGTTAAGAGTTAGGAGTTAGGAGTTAAGTTTAGGGTTAGGGTTAGGAGTTGGAGTTTAGGAGTTAGGAGTTAGGAGTTAGGAGTTAGGGTTAGGGTTAGAAGTTAGGAGTTAGGGAGTTAGGGAGTTAGGAGTTAGGAGTTAGGAGTTAGGAGTTAGGAGTTAGGGTTAGGAGTTAATGTTAGGTTTAAGGTTAGGGTTAGGGTTAGGGTTAGGGTTAGGGTTAGGGTTAAGAGTTAAGGTTAGGGTTAGGGTTAGAGTTAGGGTTAGGAGTTAGGGTTAGGAGTTAGGGTTAGGGTTAGGGTTAGAAGTTAGGGTTAGGGTTAGGGTTAGGGGTTAGGGTTAGGAGTTAAGGGTTAGGGTTAGGAGTTAGGAGTTAGGGTTAGGAGTTAATGTTAGGTTTAAGGTTAGGGTTAGGGTTAGGGTTAGGGTTAGGGTTAAGGTTAAGGTTAGGGTTAGAGGTTAGATTTAGGGTTAGGGTTAGGGATAGGAGTTAGGGTTAGAAGTTAAATTAGGGTTAGGAGTTAGAGCTTAGAGTTTAGGAGTTCGGGTTATGTTTAGGGTTTAGGAGTTCAGTTAGGGTTAGGAGTTCTACGGTTAGGGTTAAGTTAGGGTTAGGAGTTAGGGTTAGGAGTTAGGAGTTATGGTTAGAGTTTAGGGTTAATGTTAGGGTTAGGGTTAGAGTTTAGGGTTAAGGGGTTAGGGTTAGGAGTTAGGAGTTAAGGTTTAGAGTTAGGGTTAGGGTTAGGGTTAGGAGTTAGGGGTTAGGGTTAGGAGTTAGGGTTAGGAGTTAGGAGTTAGGGTTAGGAGTTAAAGTTAAGCGTTAGGGTTAGGGTTAGGATTAGAGTTTAGGGTTGGTGATAGGAGTTAGAGTTTAGGAGTTAGGGTGAGGTTAGGGTTAGGAGTTAGGAGTTAGGAGTTAGGGGTTAGAATTAGGGTTAGTGTCTGGCGTGCCTGTGGGTGTGCAACAAAAACAGCCCACCAAGTGGAGTGCGTGTAGAAGATGTCGGGGGTTGCCCTGGGTATGCCTCAGCAGCCCGACCCACCAGTAGGTGAAAGTGCAGAAGTGTCTGAGTTTGCCTCTATGTGTGCAGCTTGGCCACGGCCCACCGATGGGTGGGGCGTGCAGAAAGTTAGGAGTTAGGGTTAGGGTTAGGGTTAGGGTTAGAGTTAGGGGTTAGGGTTAGGAGTTAGGAGTTAGGAGTTAGGGGTTAGGAGTTAGGAGTTAGGGTTAGGGTTAGGGTTAGGGGTTAGGAGTTAGGAGTTAGGGAGTTAGGAGTTAGGAGTTAGGAGTTAGGAGTTAGGAGTTAGGAGTTAGGAGTTAGGAGTTAGTGTCTGGCGTGCCTCTGGGTGTGCAGCAAAAAGCTAGCCCACCTGTGGAGTGAAGCGTGTAGAAGTGTCAGGGTTGCCCTGGGTATGCCTAGTAGCCAGCCACCAGTGGAGTGGAGCGATGCAAGAAGTGTCTGAGTTTGCCTCTAGGGTGTGCCTATGGCGGCCCACCCGTGGAGTGAAGTGCAGAAGTTAGGGTTAGGAGTTAGGGTTAGGGTTAGGGTTAGAGTTAGGGTTAGGAGTTAGGGTTAGGAGTTAGGGTTAGGGTTAGGAGTTAGGGTTAGGAGTTAGGGTTAGGAGTTAGGGTTAGGAGTTAGGAGTTAGGGTTAGGAGTTAGGAGTTAGGGAGTTAGGAGTTAGGAGTTAGGGTTAGGAGTTAGGGTTAGGGTTAGGAGTTAGGGTTAGAAGTTAGGAGTTAGGGGTTAGGAGTTAGGAGTTAGGAGTTAGGAGTTAGGGTTAGGGTTAGGAGTTAGGGTTAGGAGTTAGGAGTTAGGAGTTAGGAGTTAGGAGTTAGGAGTTAGGAGTTAGGAGTTAGGAGTTAGGAGTTAGGAGTTAGGAGTTAGGAGTTAGGGTTAGGAGTTAGGGTTAGGAGTTAGGAGTTAGGGTTAAGGGTTAGGAGTTAGAGGGTTAGGAGTTAGGGTTAGGGTTAGGGTTAGGGTTAGGAGTTAGGGTTAGGAGTTAGGGTTAGGGTTAGGGTTAGTGTCTGAGCGTGCCTCTGGGTGTGCAGCAAAACTAGCCCACCGTGGAGTGAAGATGTAGAGATAATGGGGGTTGCCCCTGGGTATGCACTGTAACCCGGCCAACCATAGGTGGGCGTGCAGAAGTGTCTGGAGTTTGCCTCTGGGTGTGCACTTGGCCCGGCCCACCGATGGAGTGGGCGATGCAGAAGTTAGGAGTTAGGGTTAGAGTTAGGGTTAGGGGTTAGGGTTAGGGTTAGGGTTAGGGTTAGGAGTTAGGAGGTTAGGGTTAGGGTTAGGAGTTAGGAGTTAGGAGTTAGGAGTTAGGAGTTAGGGTTAAGGTTAGTGTTAGGGTTAAATTAGGGTTAGTGTCTGGCAGTGCCTCTGGGTGTGCAACAAAAACTAGCCCACCGATGGAGCCGAAGTGTAGAAGTATGGGGGTTGCCCCTGGGTATGCCTGTAGCCGACCCTACCCGTGGAGTGAAAGTGCAGAAAGTTCTGAGTTTGCCTCTGGGTGTGCATGGCAGCCGGCCCACCGTGGAGTGGGAGGAGCAGAAGTTAGGGTTAGGAGTTAGAGGTTAGGAGTTAGGGTTAGGAGTTAGAAGTTAGGGTTAGGAGTTAGGAGTTAGGAGTTAGGGTTAGGAGTTAAGGTAAGGAGTTAGGAGTTAGGAGTTAGGGTTAGGAGTTAGGGTTAGGAGTTAGGGTTAGAGTTAGGGTTAGAGTTTAGGAGTTAGGGTTATGTTTCACGTTTAGGGTTAGAGTTAGGAGTTAGGAGTTAGGGTTAGGAGTTAGGAGTTAGGGTTAGGAGTTAGGAGTTAGGGTTAGGGTTAGGGTTAGTTTCTGGCGTGCCTCTGGGTGTGCAGCAAAAAGCTAGCCCACCGTGGAGTGAAGTGTAGAAAGTGTCGGGGGTTGCCCTGGGTATGCATGTGGCCCGGCCCACCGTGGAGTGGGAGTGCAGAAAGTGTCTTAGTTTGCCTCTGGGTGTGCCTGCTGACCCGGCCCCACCGATGGAGTGAGGCGATGCAGAAGTTAGGGTTAGGGTTAGGGTTATGGTTAGGGTTAGGGTTAGAGTTAGGTTTAGGGTTAGGGTTAGGAGTTAGGGTTAGGAGTTAGGGGTTAGGAGTTAGGAGTTTAGGGTTAGGAGTTATAGTTAGGAGTTAGGAGTTAGGAGTTAGGAGTTAGAGTTTAGGAGTTAGGAGTTAGGAGTTAGGATTTAGTAATGAGTTAGGAGTTAGGAGTTAAGAGTTAGGGTTAGGAGTTAAGTTTAGGGTTAGGGTTAGGGTTAGAGTTTAGGGTTAGGGTTAGGGGTTAGGGTTAGGGTTAGGAGTTTAGGTTAGAAGTTAGGGTTAGGGTTAGAGTTTAGGGGTTAGGAGTTAGGGGTTAGGGTTAGGGTTAATGTTAGGTTTAGGGTTAGGGTTAGGGTTAGGGTTAGGGTTAGGGTTAGGGTTAAGGTTAAGGTTAGGGTTAGAGGTTAGAGTTAGGGGTTAGGTTTAGGGTTAGGGTTAGGAGTTAGAGTTAGAAATTAGGAGTTAGGAGTTAGGAGTTAGGGTTTAGGGTTCGGGTTATGTTTAGGTTTAGGAGTTACGAGTTAGGAGTTAGGGTTAGGGTTAGGGTTAGAAGTTAGGAGTTAGGGTTAGGGTTAGGAGTTAGGGTTATGGTTAGGTTTAGGGTTAATGTTAGGGTTAGGAGTTAGAGTTTAGGGTTAGAGGTTAGGAGTTAGGGTTAGGGTTAAGGTTTAGAGTTAGGGTTAGGGTTAGGGTTAGGGTTAGGGTTAGGGTTAGGGTTAGGGGTTAGGAGTTAGGAGTTAGGGTTAGGGTTAGGGTTAGGAGTTAGGGTTAGGAGTTAAAGTTAGCGTTAGGAGTTAGGAGTTAGGAGTTAGGTTTAGGAGTTGGTGATAGGGTTAGGTTTTAGGGTTAGGGTGAGGGTTAGGGTTAGGGTTAGGGTTAGGGTTAGGGTTAGAATTAGGGTTAGTGTCTGGCGTGCCTGTGGGTGTGCAGCAAAAGCTAGCCCACCCGTGGAGTAGCGTGTAAGAATGTCGGGGGTTGCCCCTGGGTATGCCCTCTAGCAGCCCGGCCACCACGTGGAGTGGGAGTGCAGAAGTGTCTGAGTTTGCCTCTATGTGTGCTAGCTTAGCCCTGACCCACCCGTGGGTGGGAAGTGCAGAAAGTTAGGGTTAGGGTTAGGAGTTAGGGTTAGGGTTAGGGTTAGAGTTAGGGTTAGGAGTTAGGGTTAGAAGTTAGGAGTTAGGGTTAGGGTTAGGGTTAGGAGTTAGGGTTAGCGTTAAGGGTTAGGGTTAGGGTTAAGGTTAGGGTTAGGGTTAGGGTTAGGGTTAGGGTTAGGGTTAGGGTTGAGTGTCTGGCGTGCCTCTGGGTGTGCAGCAAAACTAGCCCACTTGTGGGTGAAGCGTGTAAGTGTCGGGGTTGCCCCTGGGTATGCACTGCGGCCGACCCACCGTGGGTGAAGTGCAGAAATGTCTGAGTTTGCCTCTCGCGTGTGCCCTTAATGGCGACCCACCCGTGGGTGGAAATGCCAGAAGTTAGGAGTTAGGAGTTAGGAGTTAGAGGTTAGGGTTAGGAGTTAGAGTTAGGAGTTAGGAGTTAGGGTTAGAGTTAGGAGTTAGGAGTTAGGGTTAGGGTTAGAGTTTAGGAGTTCAGGGTTATGTTTAGGGTTTAGGAGTTAAGGTTAGGGTTAGGAGTTACGAGTTAGGGTTAGAAGTTAGGGTTAAAAGTTAGGGTTAGGGTTAGGGTTAGGGTTAGGGTTAGGAGTTAGGGTTAGGAGTTAGGGTTAGGAGTTAGGGTTAGGAGTTAGGAGTTAAATTAGGAGTTGAGTGTCTGGCGTGCCTCTGGGTGTGCAGCAAAACTAGCCCACCCGTGGAGTAGAGTGTAGAAGTGTCGGGGGTTGCCCCTGGGTATGCATAGCAGCCCGACCCACCATAGGTGAGGCGTGCAGAAATGTCTGAAGTTTGCCTCTGGGTGTGCACTTGGCCAAGCCCACCAAGTGGAGTGGGAGCGATGCAGAAGTTAGGAGTTAGGAGTTAGGGTTAGAGTGAGGTTTATGGTTAAGGGTTAGGGTTAGGAGTTAGGAGTTAGGGTTAGGGTTAGGGTTAGGGTTAGGGTTAGGGTTAGGGTTAGTGTTAGGGTTAGAATTAGGGTTAGTGTCTAGGCGTGCCTCTGGGTGTGCAGCAAAAGCTAGCCCCACTTGTGGAGTGGTGTAGAAGTGTCAGGGGTTGCCCTGGGTATGCATAGCAGCCGACCCACCCGTAGGGTGAAGTGCAGAAAGTTCTGAAGTTTGCCTCTGGGTGTGCCTGTAGCCCGGCCCACCCGTGGAGTGGGAAGTGCAGAAGTTAGGGTTAGGAGTTAGGGTTAGGAGTTAGGGTTAGGAGTTAGAGTTAGGAGTTAGGGTTAGGAGTTAGGAGTTAGGGTTAGGGTTAGGGTTAGGGAGTTAGGGTTAGGGTTAGGGTTAGGGTTATGGTTTAGGTTTAGGGTTAATGTTTAGGGTTAGGGTTAGGTTTAGGGTTAGCGAGTTAGGAGTTAGGAGTTAGGGTTAAGGTTTAGAAGTTAGGAGTTAGGGTTAGGGTTAGGAGTTAGGGTTAGGAGTTAGGAGTTAGGAGTTAGGGTTAGGAGTTAAAGTTAAGCGTTAGGGTTAGGGTTAGGGTTAGGTTTAGGGTTGGTGATAGGGTTAGGTTTAGGGTTAGGGTGAGGTTAGGAGTTAGGGTTAGGGTTAGGGTTAGAATTAGGAGTTAGTGTCTGGCGTGCCTGTGGGTGTGCAGCAAAAACTAGCCCCACCAAGTGGAGTAGAAGCGTGTAGAAAATGTCGGGGGTTGCCCTGGGTATGCCTCAACTGCCCGGCCCACCCGTGGAGTGGGGAGTGCAGAAAATGTCTGAGTTTGCCTCTATGTGTGCCTGCTTGGCCCGACCCACCGATGAGTGAAGTGCAGAAAGATAGGAGTTAGGAGTTAGGAGTTAGGGTTAGGGGTTAGAGTTAGGGTTAGGCTTAGGAGTTAGGGTTAGGAGTTAGGAGTTAGGAGTTAGGAGTTAGGAGTTAGGAGTTAGGAGTTATGAGTTAGGAGTTAGGGTTAGGAGTTAGGAGTTAGGGTTAGGATTTAGAGTAATGGTTAGGGTTAGGGTTAAGAGTTAGGATTAGGAGTTAGAGTTTAGGGAGGTTAGGGTTAGGAGTTGGAGTTAGGGTTAGGAGTTAGGAGTTAGGGTTAGGGTTAGGGTTAGAAAGTTAGGAGTTAGGGTTAGGGTTAGGGTTAGGGTTAGGGTTAGGAGTTAGGGTTAGGAGTTAGGGTTAGGGAGTTAATGTTAGGGTTTAAGAGTTAGGAGTTAGGAGTTAGGGTTAGGAGTTAGGAGTTAGGAGTTAAGAGTTAGGGTTAGGGTTAGAGGTTAGAGTTAGGGTTAGGAGTTAGGAGTTAGGAGTTATGAGTTAGGGTTAGGGTTAGAAAGTTAGGGAGTTAGGAGTTAGAGGGTTAGGGTTAGGAGTTAGGGTTAGGGTTAGGGTTAGGGTTAGGGTTAGGGTTAATGTTAGGTTTAAGGTTAGGGTTAGGGTTAGGGTTAGGGTTAGGGTTAAGAGTTAAGAGTTAGGGTTAGAGTTAGATTTAGGGTTAGGGTTAGGGATAGGGTTAGGGGTTAGGAGTTAGAAATTAGGGTTAGGAGTTAGAAGCTTAGGGTTTAGGGTTAGGGTTATGTTTAGGTTTAGGGGTTAGAGTTAGGGTTAGGAGTTACAGAGTTAGGAGTTAGAGTTAGGAGTTAGGAGTTAGGAGTTAGGAGTTAGGAGTTATAGTTAGAGTTTAGGGTTAATGTTAGGGTTAGGGTTAGAGTTTAGGGTTAAGGAGTTAGGGTTAGGAGTTAGGGTTAAGGTTTAGAGTTAGGGTTAGGGTTAGGGTTAGGGTTAGGGTTAGGGTTAGGGTTAGGGTTAGGGTTAAAGTTAGCGTTAGGGTTAGGGTTAGGATTAGGTTTAGGGTTGGTGATAGGGTTAGGTTTAGGGTTAGGAGTGAGGAGTTAGGGTTAGGAGTTAGGAGTTAGGGTTAGGAGTTAGAATTAGGGTTAGTGTCTGGCGTGCCTGTGGGTGTGCAGCAAAACTAGCCCACCCGTGGAGTAGTGTAGAAGTCAGGGGTTGCCCCTGGGTATGCCCTTAGCAGCCAGCCCACCGTGGAGTGGTGCAGAAGTGTCTGAGTTTGCCTCTATGTGTGTGCAGCTTGGCCGACCCACCGATGGGTGAAGATGCAGAAGATTAGGAGTTAGGGTTAGGGTTAGGGTTAGGGTTAGGGTTAGAGTTAGGGTTAGGAGTTAGGGTTAGGGTTAGGGTTAGGGTTAGGGTTAGGGTTAGGGTTAGGAGTTATGGTTAGGAGTTAGGAGTTAAGGTTAGGGTTAGGGTTAGGGTTAGGGTTAGGGTTAGGGTTAGGGTTAGGAGTTAGGGTTAGTGTCTAGGCGTGCCTCTGGGTGTGCAGCAAAAACTAGCCCACTTGTGGGTGAAGTGTAGAAAGTGTCGGGGGTTGCCCTGGGTATGCCATAGCAGCCCGGCTCACCCGTGGAGTGAAGATGCAGAAGGGTCTGAGTTTGCTTCTATGTGTGCATGGCAGCCCTACCGTGGAGTGAAGATGCAGAAAGTTAGGCTTAGGGTTAGGAGTTAGGGTTAGGGTTAGAGTTAGGGTTAGGGTTAGGGTTAGGGGTTAGGGTTAGGGTTAGGGTTAGGGTTAGGATTAAGGTTAGGAGTTAGGAGTTAGGGTTATATGGTTAGGGTTAAGCGTTAGGAGTTAGGGTTAGGGTTAGGGTTAGGGTTAGGAGTTAGAGTTTAGGAGTTAGGAGTTAGGGTTAGAGTAGTCTAGGAGTGCCTCTAGGGTGTGTAAGTTAAAGGTTAGCCCCACCGATTGGAGTTAAGTGTTAGAAAGTGTCGGGGAGTTGCCCTTAGGGTTATGATCATGGCTAGGACCCTATAGGGTTAGAGTGCAGAAGTGTCTGAGTATGCCTCTAGGGTGTGCACTTGGGTTAGCTGACCGTTAGGGTTAGGGGCGTGCAGGAAGTTAGGAGTTAGGGTTAGGAGTTAGAAGTTAGGGTTAGAGGTTAGGAGTTAGGGTTAGGGTTAGGGTTAGGAGTTAGGGTTAGGGGTTAGGGTTAGGAGTTAGGAGTTAGGGTTAGGGTTAGGGAGTTAGGGTTAGGAGTTAGGAGTTAGGGTTAGAGGGTTAGGGTTAGTGTTAGGGTTAGGGTTAGGGTTAGGGTTAGGGTTAGGAGTTAGGGTTAGGGGTTAGGAGTTAGGGTTAGGGTTAGGGTTAGGGTTAGGGTTAGGGTTAGGGTTAGGGTTAGGGTTAGTGTTAGGGTTGGGAATTAGGGTTAGTGTCTGGCGTGCCTCTGGGTGTGCAACAAAAACTAGCCCACCATTGGGTGAAGCGTGTAGAAGTGTCGGGGGTTGCCCTGGGTATGCATAGCGGCCGACCCACCACGTAGGTGGGCGTGCAGAAGTTCTAGAGTTTGCCTCTGGGTGTGCCTGTAGCCCGGCCCACCCGTGGAGTGGGAGATGCAGAAGTTAGGGTTAGGGTTAGGAGTTAGGGTTAGGGGTTAGGGGTTAGAGTTAGGGTTAGGGGTTAGGGTTAGGGTTAGGGTTAGGGGTTAAGGGTTAGGGTTAGGGTTAGGGTTAGGAGTTAGGGTTAGGAGTTAGGGTTAGGGGTTAGGTTTAGGGTTAGGGTTATGTTTACGTTTAGGTTGAGGGTTAGGGTTAGGGTTAGGAGTTAGGGTTAGGGATAGGGTTAGGAGTTAGGGTTAGGGTTAGGGTTAGGGTTAGTTTCTAGGCGTGCCTCTGGGTGTGCAGCAAAAACAGCCCACCCGTGGAGTGAAATGTAGAAGAACCGGGGGTTGCCCTGGGTATGCCCTGTGGCCCGACCCACCCGTGGGAGTGGAGCGTGCAGAAGTGTCTGAGTTTGCCTCTATGGGTGTGCACTGGCCCGGCCCACCCGATGGAGTGAGCGTGCAGAAGATAGGAGTTAGGGGTTAGGGTTAGGAGTTAGGGTTAGGAGTTAGGAGTTAGGAGTTAGGAGTTAGGAGTTAGAGTTTAGGGGTTAGGGGTTAGGAGTTAGGGTTAGGGTTAGGCTTAGGGAGTTAGGAGTTAGGGTTAGGGTTAGGGTTAGGAGTTAGAGTTTAGTAGGGTTAGGGTTAGGAGTTAGAGAGTTAGGGTTAGGGGTTAGGAGTTAGGGGTTAGTGTCTGGCGTGCCTCTGGGTGTGCAACAAAAACTGGCCCACCAGTGGAGTGAAGCGTGTAGAAGTGTCGGGGATTTGCCCTGTGTATGCCATAGCGGCCCGGCCCACCCGATGGGTGGGAGATGCAGAAGTTAGGAGTTAGGAGTTAGGAGTTAGGAGTTAGGAGTTAGGAGTTAGAGTTAGGGTTAGGAGTTAGGGTTAGGAGTTAGGAGTTAGGGGTTAGGGTTAGGAGTTAAGGGTTAGGAGTTAGGAGTTAGGAGTTATAGGTTAGGAGTTAGGAGTTAGGAGCTAGGAGTTAGGGTTAGGAGTTAGTATTTAGGTAATGTTTAGGAGTTAGGAGTTAAGAGTTAGGAGTTACGAGTTAAGTTTAGGAGTTAGGAGTTAGGAGTTAGAGTTTAGGGTTAGGAGTTAGGAGTTAGGAGTTAGGAGTTAGGGTTAGAGTTAGGGTTAGGAGTTAGAGGTTAGGAGTTAGGAGTTAGGAGTTAGGGTTAGGGTTAGAGGTTAGGGTTAGGGAGTTAGGAGTTAGGAGTTAGGGTTAGGAGTTATGAGTTAGGGTTAGGGGTTAATGTTAGGTTTAGGGTTAGAGTTTAGGGTTAAGAGGTTAGGGTTAGGAGTTAGGGTTAAGGTTTAGGGTTAGGGTTAGGGTTAGGGATGTTAGGGTTAGGGTTAGGGTTAGGAGTTAGGAGTTAGGGTTAGGAGTTAGGAGTTAGGGTTAGAGTTAGGGTTAGTGTCTGGCGTGCCTCTGGGTGTGCAGCAAAAACTGGCCCACCAGTGGGTGGCGTTTAGAAAGTAGTCGAGTTGCCCCTGGGTATGCGCATAGTGGGCTCGGCCCACCGTGGGGTAGGCGTGCAGAAGGAGCCTGCAGGTTGTCTGTGGGTGTGCGCTACGGCCAGCCCACCGATGGGAGGCGTGGAGAAAGGGCCTACAGTTTACTTCTGGGTTAGGGCTTAGCGAGCTTACCCGTGGGTAGGCGTGCAGAACGGTTAGCGTGTGTCTAGGGTGTAGCAGTTAGCGGCCAGCCCACCCGTGGGTGGGGTGAAGAAGAGCCTAGCGGTTGCCTCTGGGTGTGCAGCATGATTTAGCCCACCAGTGGGTGTGCGTGCAGAAGGCCCTGCAGTTTGCCTCTGGGTGTGCAGCAGCGGCCGGCCCTACCCGTGGGTGGGGCGTGCAGAACTGTTTGCGTGTGGCTCTGGGTGTGCCGCAACGGCGGCCCACCCGTGGGTGAGGCGTGCAGAAGGGCCTGCGGTTGCCCCTAGCTGTGCCGCCACGGCGAGCCCACCCGTGTGTGGGCGTGCAGAAGGGCCTCGCGGTTGCCTCTGGGTGTGCCGCCCGCGGCCGGCCCACCCGTGTGTGGGGCGTGCAGAAGGCCCTGCGGTTGCGTCTGGGTGTGCGCTTCACGGCCGGCCAACCCGTGGGTGGGGCGTGCAGAACTGTCTGCGTGTGGCTCTGGGTGTGCCGCCACGGCCAGCCCACCCGTGGGTGGGGCGTGCAGAAGGGCCTCGGTTGCCTCTAGTTATGCCCGCCCACGGCGAGCCCACCCGTGGGTGGGGCGTGCAGAAAGGGCCTGCATTTTGTCTCCTGGGTGTGCGCTACGGCGGCCCACCCGTTGGGGTGAGTGTGCAGAAGGCCCTGCGGTTGCCTCTGGATGTGCAGCCACGGCCAGCCCACCCGTGGGTGTGCGTGCAGAAGGCCCTGCATTTGCCTCTGGGTGTGCAGCAACGGGCGGCCTACCCGTGGGTGGGCGTGCAGAACTGTTTGCTTGTGGCTCTGGGTGTGCGCTACGGCCGGCCCACCCGTGGGTGGCGTGCAGAAGGGGCCTGCGGTTGCCCTCTGGGCTGTGCCGCCACGGCGGGCCCACCCGTGTGTGGGCGTGCAGAAGAGCCTACAGTTGCCCCTGAGTGTGCCGCCCGCGGCCGGCCCACCCGTGGGTGGGCGTGCAGAAGGCCCTGCGGTTGCGTCTGGGTGTGCGCTTCTGGCCCGGCCAACCCGTGTGTGGGCGTGCAGAACTGTTTGCGTGTGGCTCTGGGTGTGCCGCCACGGCGGCCCACCCGTGGGTGGGCGTGCAGAAGGGCCCTGCGGTTGCCCCTAGTTGTGCCGCCACGGCCGAGCCCACCCGTGGGTGGGGCGTGCAGAAGAGCCTACATTTTCCCCTGGGTGTGCCGCCCGCGGCCGGCCCACCCGTTGGTGGAGTGTGCAGAAGGCCCTGCGGTTGCCTCTGGATGTGCAGCCACGGCCAGCCCACCCGATGGGTAGGCGTGCAGAAAAAGAGCCTGCAGTTTCTTCTGCGTTGCCGCAGCGACCAGCTTACCCGTGGGTGGGCGTGCAGAACTGTTTGCGTGTGCCTCTGGGTGTGCGCCACGGCGGCCCACCCGTGGGTGAGGCGTGCAGAAACTGTTTGCGGTTGCCTCTGGGTGTGCCGCCCGCGGCCCGGCCTAACCGTGGGTGAGGCGTGCAGAAGGGCCTGCTTTTCCCCTAGTGTGCCGCCACGGTAGGGCCCACCCGTGTGTGAGCGTGCAGAAGGGTTTGCGTTAGCCTCTGAGTGTGCAGCCACGGCCGGCCCTACCGTGGGTGGGCGTGCAGAAGAGCCTACTGTTGCCTCTGGGTGTGCCGCCACGGCGGCCCACTCGTGGGTGGCGTGCAGAAGGGTTTCGCGGTTTGCCTCTGGGTGTGTTGCCGCGGCGGGCCCACCCGTGGGTGGCGTGCACAACTGTTTGCGTGTGGCTCTGGGTGTGCCTCCCGCGGCCGGCCCACCCGTGGGTGGGGCGTGCAGAAGAGCCTGCGTTTGACTCTGGGTTGGCGCTAGCGACCAACCCACCCGTGGGTGGGCGTGCAGAACTGTTTGCGTGTGCCTCTGGGTGTACTCGCCCGCGGCGGCCCACCCGTGGGTGGGCGTGCAGAAGCTGTTGCGTGTGCCTCTGGGTGTGCCGCCACGGCCGGCCCACCCGTGGGTGGGCATGCAGAACTGTTCGCGTGTGCCTCTGGGTGTGCCGCCACGGCGGCCCACCCGTGGGGTGGGCGTGCAGAAGGGCCTGCGTTTGCCTCTGGGTGTGCAGCTACGGCAGGCCCACCCGTGGGTGGGGCGTGCAGAAGGGCCTGCGTTTGCCTCTGGGTGTGCAGCCACGGCCAGCCCTACCCGTGGGTGGAGCGTGCAGAAGAGCCTGCGGTTTCCTCTGGGTTGGCCCAGCGACCAGCCCATCCCGTGGGTGGGCGTGCAGAACTGTTTGCAGGTGTGCCTCTGGGTGTGCCGTCCCGCGGCCCGGCCCACCCGTGGGTGGGCGTGCAGAAGGGGTTTGCGTGTGCCTCTGGGTGTGCGCCCGCGGCCCGACCCACCCGTGGGTGGGCGTGCAGAAGGGCCTGCGTTTGCCTCTGAGTGTGCCGCCACGGCCGGCCCACCCGTGGGTGGGCGTGCAGAAAGAGCCTGCGGTTTCCCTCTGGGTTGGCCTAGCGGCCCGGCCCACCCGTGGGTGGGCGTGCAGAACTGGTTTCTGCGTGTGCCTCTGGGTGTGCCTCACGGCCGGCCCACCCCTAGGTGGGCGTGCAGAACTATTTCGTGTGCCTCTGGGTGTGCCGCCACGGCCGGCTCATCCAGTGGGTGGGCGTGCAGAAGGCCCTGCGGTTTGCCTCTGGGTGTGCGCTTCGGCGGCCAACCCATGTGTGGGCGTGCAGAACTGTTTGCGTGTGGCTCTGGGTGTGCCACCACGGCCGGCCAACCCGTGGGTGGGCGTGCAGAAGGGCCTGCGGTTGCCCCTGGTTGTGCCGCCACGGTGGGCCCACCCGTGTGTGGGCGGGCAGAAGGGCCTGCGTTTGCCTCTGCTTGTGCCGCCACGGCCGGCCCACCCGTTGGTGGGTGTACAGAAGGCCCTGCAGTTGCCTCTGGGTGTGCAGCCACGGCCTACCTACCCGTGGGTGGGAGTGCAGAAGGGCCTGCGGTTGCCTCTGGGTGTGCCGCCACGGCCAGCCCACCCGTGGGTGGGCGTGCAGAAGGGCCTGCAGTTTCTTCTGGGTTGACGCAACGACCAGCTTACCCGTGGGTGGGCGTGCAGAACTGTTTGCGTGTGCCTCTGGGTGTGCCGCCACGGCCGGCCCACCCGTGGGTGGGCGTGCAGAATTGTTTGCGTGTGCCTCTGGGTGTGCCGCCACGGCCGGCCCACCCCTGGGTGGGCGTGATAAAGGGCCTGCGGTTGCCTCTGGGTGTGCCGCCACGGTTGGCCCACCGGTGGGTGTGCGTGCAGAAGGCCCTGCAGTTGCCTCTGGGTGTGCAGCAACGGGCGGCCTACCCGTGGTTGGGCGTGCAGAACTGTTTGTTTGTGGCTCTGGGTGTGCTGCCACGGCCGGCTAACCCGTGGGTGGGCATGCAGAAGGGCCTGCGGTTGCCCCTGGTTGTACAGCCAGGACCGGCCCACCCGTGGGTGGGCGTGCAGAAGGGCCTGCGTTTGCCTCTGGGTGTGCCGCCACGGCCGGCCCACCCGTGGGAGGGCGTGCAGAAGGGCCTGTGGTTTCCTCTGGGTGCGCTGCCACGGCCGGCCCACCCGTGGGTGGGCGTGCAGAAGGGTCTGCGGTTGCCTCTGGGTTTACGCAACGGTCGGCCCATCCGTGGGTGGGCGTGCAGAACTATTTGCGTGTTCCTCTGGGTGTGCCGCCGCGTGGCGGCCCACCCATGGGTGGGCATGCAGAGGGGTTTTCGGTTGCCTCTGGGTGTGTTGCCACGGCCGGCTCATCAGTGGGTGGGCGTGCAGAAGGGCCTGCAGTTTCTTCTGGGTTGACGCAATGACCAGCTTACCCGTGGGTGGGCGTGCAGAACTGTTTGCATGTGCCTTTGGGTGTGCCGCTACGGCCGGCCCACCCGTGCGTGGGCGTGCAGAAGTGTCTGAGTTTGCCTCTGGGTGTGCCGCAACGGCCGGCCCACCCGTGGGTGGGCGTGCAGAATTTAGGGTTAGGGTTAGGGTTAGGGTTAGGGTTAGGTTTAGAGTTAGGGTTAGGGTTAGGGTTAGGGTTAGGGTTAGGGTTAGGGTTAAGGTTAGGGTTAGGGTTAGGGTTAGGGTTAGGGGTTAGGCTTAGGGTTAGGGTTAGGGTTAGTGTTAAATTTAGGATTCGGTAATGGTTAGGGTTAGGGTTAAGGTTAGGGTTAGGGTTAAGTTTAGAGTTAGGGTTAGGGTTAGGGTTAGGGTTAGGATTAGGGTTAAGTTTAGGGTTAAGGTTAAGGGTAGGGTTAGAGGTTAGGGGTTAGGGTTAGGGTTAGGGTTAGGGTTAGGGTGAGAGTTAAGAATTAGGGTTAGGGTTAGGAGTTAGGTTTAGGGTTCGGGTTATGTTTTAGGTTTAGGGTTAAGGTTAGGAGTTAGGGTTAGGGTTAGGGTTAGAAGTTAGGGTTAGGAGTTCACGGGTTAGGAGTTAGGAGTTAGGGTTAGGGTTAGGGTTAGGGTTAGGGTTAGGGTTAGGGTTAGGGTTATGGTTAGGTTTAGGGTTAATGTTAGGGTTAGGGTTAGGTTTAGGGTTAGGGGTTAGTGTTAGGGTTAGGGTTAAGGTTTAGAGTTAGGGTTAGGGTTAGGGTTAGGTTTAGGGTTAGGGTTAGGGTTAGGGTTAGGGTTAGGGTTAGGGTTAGGGTTAGTGTTAGGGTTAGGTTTAGGGTTAGGGTTAGGGTTAGGGTTAGGGTTAGGGTTAGGGTTAGGGTTAGGTTTAGAATTAGGATTAGTGTCTGAGCGTGCCTCTGGGTGTGCAGCAAAACTAGCCCACCGTGGGTGGGCGTGTAGAAGTGTCGGGGGTTGCCCCTGGGTATGCATAGCGGCCGACCCACCCGTGGAGTGGGGCGTGCAGAAATGTCTGAGTTTGCTTCTATGTGTGCATGTGGCCCGGCCCACCGATGGGTGGGCGTGCAGAAGATTAGGAGTTAGGGAGATAGGGTTAGGGTTAGGGTTAGAGGGTTAGGAGGTTAGGGTTAGGGTTAGGGAGTTAGGAGTTAGGGTTAGGCTTAGGGTTAGAGGGTTAGGAGTTAGGGTTAGGGTTAGGGTTAGGGTTAGTGTCTGGCGTGCCTCTGGGTGTGCAACAAAAACTAGCCCCACCGTGGAGTGGGCGTGTAGAAGTGTCAGGGGGTTGCCCCTGGGTATGCCCATAGCGCCGGCCCACCCGTAGAGTGGGGCGTGCAGAAGTGTCTGAGTTTGCCTCTGGGTGTGCATGGCCGGCCCACCGTGGGTGAAGCGTGCAGAAGTTAGGAGTTAAGTTAGGGTTAGGAGTTACAGTTAGGAGTTAGAGTTAGGAGTTAGGGTTAGGAGTTAGGAGTTAGGGTTAGGAGTTAGGGGTTAGGAGTTAGGGTTAGGGTTAGGAGTTAGGGTTAGGAGTTAGGAGTTAGGGTTAGGGTTAAGTTTAGAGTTAGGGTTAGGAGTTAGGGTTAGAGGGTTAGGAGTTAGGGTTAGAGTTTAGGGTTAGGAGTTAAGGGTTAGGGTTAGGAGTTAGGGTTAGGGTTAGGGTTAGGGTTAGGGTTAGGGTTAGGGTTAAGAGTTAGGGTTAGGGTTAGGGTTAGGAGTAAGGTTAGGAGTTAGGAGTTAGGGTTAGGGTTAGGAGTTAGGGTTAGGAGTTAGGGTTAGGAGTTAGGGTTAGGGTTAGGGTTAGGGTTAGGGTTAGGAGTTAGGGTTAGGGTTAGGTTAGGGTTAGGGTTAGGAGTTAGGGTTAGGAGTTAGGAGTTAGGAGTTAGGAGTTAGGGTTAGGAGTTAGAGTGTTAGGGTTAGGAGTTAGGAGTTAGGAGTTAGGGTTAGGAGTTAGGAGTTAGGGTTAGGGTTAGGAGTTAGGAGTTAGGAGTTAGGAGTTTAGGAGTTAGGGAGTTAGGAGTTAGGAGTTAGGAGTTAGGAGTTAGGAGTTAGAGTTAGGGTTAGGAGTTAGGGGTTAGGAGTTAAGAGTTAGGGTTAAGAGTTAGGAGTTAGGGTTAGGAGTTAGGGTTAGGAGGTTAGGGTTAGGAGTTAGGAGTTAGGAGTTAGGGTTAGGGTTAGGAGTTAGGGTTAGGGTTAGGGTTAGAGTTAGGGTTAGGAGTTAGAGGGTTAGGGTTAGGGGTTAGGGTTAGGAGTTAGGGTTAGGGTTAGGGTTAGGGTTAGGGTTAGGGTTAGGGGTTAGTGTCTGGCGTGCCTCTGGGTGTGCAACAAAAAGCTAGCCCACCCGTGGAGTGAGCGATGTAGAAGTGTCGGGGGTTGCCCCTGGGTATGCACTGTGGCCCGACCCACCCGTGGAGTGGTGCAGAAGTATCTGGGAGTTTGCCTCTGGGTGTGCCTTGGCCGGCCACCGATGGAGTAGGCGTGCAGAAGTTAGGAGTTAGGAGTTAGGAGTTAGGGTTAGGAGTTAGGAGTTAGGGTTAGGGTTAGGGTTAGGAGTTAGGGTTAGAATTGGGGTTGAGTGTCTAAAGCGTGCCTCTGGGTGTGCAGCAAAACTAGCCCACCGATGGGTAGGCGTGTAGAAGTGTCTGAGTTTGCCCCTGGGTATGCATAGCGGGCCGGCCCACCCGTGAGTGGGCGTGCAGAAGTGTCTGAGGTTTGCCTCTGGGTGTGCATGTGACGGCCCACCCGTGGAGTGAGATGCAGAGATTAGGGGTTAGGAGTTAGGAGTTAGGGTTAGGAGTTAGAGTTAGAGTTAGGAGTTAGGAGTTAGGAGTTAGGAGTTAGAGTTAGAGTTAGGGTTAGGAGTTAGAGGTTAGGAGTTAAGGTTAGGGTTAGGGTTTAGAGTTTAGGAGTTAGGAGTTAGGAGTTAGGAGTTAGGGTTAGGAGTTAGAAGTTAGGAGTTAGGGTTAAGTTTAGGGTTAGGAGTTAGGAGTTTAGGAGTTAGGAGTTAGGAGTTAGGAAGGGTTAAGGTTAGGAGTTAGGGTTATGGTTTAGTTTAGGAGTTAATGTTAGGGTTAGGGTTAGGTTTAGGGTTAGGAGTTAGTGTTAGGGTTAGGGTTAAGGTTTAGAAGTTAGGGTTAGGAGTTAGGAGTTAGGGTTTAGGAGTTAGGAGGTTAGGGTTAGGGTTAGGAGTTAGGAGTTAGGAGTTAGGGTTAGGGTTAGTGATAGGAGTTAGGGATTTAGGGTTAGGGTTAGGAGTTAGGGTTATGGTTTGGTTTAGGGTTAATGTTAGGGTTAGGGGTTAGGTTTAGGGTTAGGGGTTAGTGTTAGGGTTAGGGTTAAGGTTTAGAGTTAGGAGTTAGGGTTAGGAGTTAGGTTTAGGAGTTAGGAGTTAGGAGTTAGGAGTTAGGAGTTAGGGTTAGGGTTGGGGTTTAGGGTTAGTGATAGGGTTAAGTTTAGGGTTAGGAGTTAGGAGTTAGAGGTTAGAGGTTAGGAGTTAGGAGTTAGGGTTAGGGTTAGAATTAGGAGTTAGTGTCTGAGCGTGCCTCTGGGTGTGCAGCAAAAACTGTCCCACCGTGGGTGAAAGTGTAGAAGTGTCGGGGTTGCCCCTGGGTATGCCTGCTGGCCAACCCACCGTAGAGTGGAGTGCAGAATATCTAAGTTGCTTCTATGTGTGCATAGCGGGCCCGGCCCACCACGTGGAGTGGGCGTGCAGAAAATTAGGGTTAGGGATAGGAGTTAGGAGGAGTTAGGAGTTAGAAGTTAGGAGTTAGGGTTAGGAGTTAGGAGTTAGGAGTTAGGAGTTAAGTTTAGGGTTAGGGTTAGGGTTAGGGTTAGGAGTTAGGGTTAGGAGTTAGGGGTTAAGTTAGGATTTCAGTAATGGTTGAGGTTAGGAGTTAGAGCTGGAGTTAGGAGTTAAGTTTAGGAGTTAAAGTAAGAGTTAGGAGTTAGAAGTTAGAGTTTAGGATTAGGGTTAGAAGGTTAGGGTTAGGAGTTAGGATTAGGAGTAAGGGTTAGGGTTAGGATTTCCAGTAGTAGTTAGGAGTTAGGGTTAAGAGTTAGGAGTTAGGAGTTAAGTTTAGGAGTTAGGAGTTAGGAGTTAGGGTTAGAGTTAGAGAGTTAGAGTTAGGAGGTTAGGAGTTAGGGTTAGGAGTTAGGGAGTTAGGAGTCAGGAGTTAGGAGTTAGGAGTTAGGAGTTAGGAGTTAAATTGGGAGTTAGTGTCTGGCGTGCCTCTGGGTGTGCAACAAAAACTAGCCCACCAGTGGAGTGAAGCGTGTAGAAGATGTCTGAGTTTGCCTCTGGGTATGCATGACACGGCCCAGCCTACCCGTGGAGTAGGCGATGCAGAAAGTGTCTGAAGGTTGCCTCTGGGTGTGCATATGGCAGCCCACCAGTTAGGTAGTGTGCAGAAGTTAGGGTTAGGAGTTAGGAGTTAGGAGTTAGGGTTAGGGTTGAAGTTAGGGTTAGGAGTTAGGGTTAGGAGTTAGGGAGTTAGGAGTTAGGATTTGTTAATAGTTAGGAGTTAGGAGTTAAGAGTTAGGGAGTTAGGGAGTTAAGTTTAGGAGTTAGGAGTTAGGAGTTAGAGTTTAGGAGTTAGAGTTTAGGAGTTAGGATTAGGAGTTAGGATTTAGGAGTTAAGAGTTAAAGGTTAGGAGTTAGAGGTTAGAAGTTAGGAGTTAGGAGTTAGGAGTTAGGGTTAGGGTTAGAGTTAGAAATTAGGGTTAGGAGTTAGTGTTAGAGTTTAGGAGTTCAAAGGTTATGTTTAGAGTTTAAGTTAAGAGTTAGGAGTTAGGAGTTAGGAGTTAGGAGTTAGGAGTTAGAAAGTTAGGAGTTAGGGTTATAGTTAGGAGTTAGGAGTTAGGAGTTAGGGAGTTAGGAGTTAGGAGTTAGGAGTTAGGAGTTAGTTGAGTTAGGAGTTAGGGTTAGGAGTTAGGGGTTAGGAGTTAGGAGTTAGGGTTAGAGTTTAAGGTTAGGAGTTAGGAGTTAAGAGTTAGAGTTAGGAGTTAGTGTAGGGTTAGGAGTTAGGAGTTAGGGATTAGGAGTTAAGTTTTAGGAGTTAAAGTTAAGAGTTAGGAGTTAGAGAGTTAGGAGTTAGGAGTTAGGGATTAGGGTTAGGTTAAGGTTAAGGTTAGGGTTAGAGGTTAGAAGTTAAGGTTAGGAGTTAGGGATTTAGGAGTTTAGGAGTTAGATGTTAGGAGTTAGGGTTAGGGTTTAGGGTTAGTTTAGGAGTTAAGAGTTAGAAGTTAGTTAGAAGGTTATGAGTTAGGAGTTAGAAGTTAGGGTTAGAGGGTTAGGAGTTAGGAGTTAGGAGTTAGGGAGTTAGAGGTTAGGAGTTAGGGTTAGTGTCTGGGCGTGCCTCTGGGTGTGCAACAAAACGAGCCCACCGTGGAGAGCGTGTAGAAATGTCCAGGAGGTTGCCCCTGGGTATGCCTAGCAGCTTGACCCCACCAATGGTAGGCAGTGCAAGAAATATCTGAGAGTTTGCCTCTGGGTGTGCATAGCAGCAGCCCCGATGGAGTAAATGCAGAAAGTTAGGAGTTAGAGAGGTTAGGAGTTAGGGTTAGGGTTAGGAGTTAGGGATTTAGGAGTTAGGGAGTTAGAGAGTTAGGAGTTAGGAGGTTAGGAGTTAGGAGTTAAGTTTAGAGTTAGGAGTCAGGAGTTAGGAGTTTAGAGTTACAGGAGTTAGGAGTTAGGGATTAGAGTTACAGTTTAGGAGTTAGGAGTTAGGAGTTAGGAGTTAGAGTTTGAGTTAGGAGTTAGGAGTTAGGAGTTAGGAGTTGGGAGTTAGGAGTTAAGAAATTAGGAGTTAGGAGTTAGGAGTTAAGTTTAGTTAGGAGTTTAGGAGTTTGAGGTTAGAGTTAGGAGTTAGGGTTAGGAGTTAGGAGTTAGAAGTTTAGGAGGTTAGGAGTTAGGAGTTAGGGTTAAAGTTAGGAGTTAGGAGTTAGGAGTTAGGAGTTAGAGGTTATGGTTAGGGTTTAGAGGTTAGTGTTAGGTTAGGAGTTTAGTAGTTTAGGAGTTAGAGTTAGGAGTTAGAAAGGTTAGGAGTTAAAGAGTTTAAGTTAGGGTTAGGAGTTAGGAGTTAGGAGTTTAGGAGTTAGGAGTTAGGAGTTAGGAGTTAGGAGTTAGAGTTTAGGAGTTAGGAGTTAGGAGTTAGGGTTAGAGTTTAAGGTTGGTGATAGGAGTTAGGAGTTTAGGAGTTAGGAGTTAGGGTTAGGAGTTAAGTTGAGTTAGGGTTAGGGTTAGGAAGTTTAGGATTTTCCAGGGTACGTGTTTAGGAGTTTAGGAGTTAAAGTTAGGAGTTTAGGAGTCACAGGAGTTTAGGAGGTTTAGGTGAGTCAGGAGTTAGGAATTTATATGGTTAGGAGTTAGGAGTTAGGAGTTAGGGTGCAGGTTGGAGTTAGGAGTTGCAGGAGTTGAGGAGTTAGGGTTTACGTTAGTGGTTAGGAGTTGGGAGTTTAGGTTAGGGTAGGAGTTAGGGTTTAGGAGTTAGGAGTTAAGGTTTAGAAAGTTAGGGATTTAGGAGTTAGGGTTAGGAGTTGGGAGTTAGGGAGTTAGGGTTAGGGTTAAAGGGTTAGGAGTTAGGGTTTAGGCGTTAGTTTAGGTAGGGGTTAGGTTTAGGGTTGGTGATAGGGTTGGGTTTAGAGGGTTAGGGTTAGGAGGTTGGTTAGGGTTGGGAGTTAGGGTTAGGGTTAGAATTAGGGTTAGTGTCTGAGCGTGCCTGTGGGTGCCTGCAGCAAAAATCTGGCACCGTTGGGTGTGGCGTGTGAAAGTCTTCGTTTGCCCCTGGGTGTGCCTCAGCAGCTCGACCCTCCGTGGGGTGGTGCAGAGTGTGTGAGTTTGCCTCTATGTGTGCATGGCAGCCCTGCAATGAGTAGGCGATGAGAAGATAGGGAGTTAGGGTTAGAGGTTGGGGTTAGGGTTAGGAGTTAGAGTTAGGGTTAGGGTTAGGGTTAGGAGTTAGGAGTTAGGAGTTAGGGTGGGATTAAGAGTTAGGGTTAAGGTTAGGGTTATGGTTAGAGGTTAGGGTTAGGAGTTAGTTAGAGTTAGGGTTACAGTTAGAGCTAGCGTGTGAATGCCATCTGGGTCGTGCAGCAAAACTGTAGCCCACCCGTGGGTGTGATAAATAGAAGAATCATAGTTGCCCTGGGTATGCGCATGGCGGCTCCACGTGGAGTGGTGCAGAAAGTCGGGTTGCCTCTGGGTGCGCCTGTGGCATGGCCCACCGCGATGGAGTGAGCGATCGCAGAAGTTAGGAGTTAGGGTTAGGAGTTAGAGGTTAGGAGTTAGGGTTAGAGTTAGGAGTTAGGAGTTGAGTTAGGAGGTTAGAGTTAGGAGTTAGGGTTAGGAGTTCAGGGTTTAAGAGTTAGGAGTTAGGTTGGGGTTATGGTTAGGGTTACAGGGTTGAGGTTAGTGAGTTAGGAGTTAGGGTTAGGAGTTAGGGTTTAGGATTTGGTTAGGGTTAGGGTTAGGGTTAGGAGTTAGGGTTAGGAGTTTAGGGTTAGGGTTAGGAGGTTAGGAGTTAGAGGTTTAGGAGTTAGGAGTTAGGAGTTAGGAGTTAGGAGTTCGAGTTCAGGTTATGTTAGGGTTTAGGGTTAGGGATTAGGAGTTATAGGTTAGGAGGTTAGGAGTTAGGAGTTAGGAGTTAAGTTAGGAGTTAGAAGTTAGGGTTAGAAGTTAGGGTTAGGGTTTAGGAGGTTAGGAGTTAGGGATTCTGGGTTTATGGAGTTTAGGAGTTAAAGGGTTAAGGATTTGAGTGCAAATGGTTTAGGGTTAGGAGGTTAGGAGTTAGGGTTTAGAGGTTAGGGTTTAGGGTTAGGAGTTGGGTTAGGGTTTAGGAGTTAAGGTTAGAGTTAGGAGTTAGAGAGTTAGAGGTTAGGGTTAGGGTTCAGTTAGGGTTAGGAGTTAGGAGGTTAGAAGTTAGGAGTTAGGAGTTAGGGGTGGGAGTTAGGAGTTTAGGAGGTTGAGTTAGGTGTTTGGGAGTTTAGGGTTATTAGTAGTTAGGAGTTAGGAGTTAGGAGTTAGGAGTTAGGAGTTAGAAAGTTTAGGAGTCAAGGTTAGGAGTTAGGGGTTAGAGAGTTAGGAGTTAGGAGTTAGGGAGTTAGAAGTTAAGCTAGGAGTTAGGAGATGCAAGGTTTAGGAGTTCGGGTTAGGATTCCCATTAATGGTTAGGTTTAGGAGTTAAAGTTAGGAGTTAGGAGTTATGAAATTTGAGGGTTAGAAGTTTAGGAGTTAGAGGTTAGGTTAGGAGTTAGAGAGTTAGGAGTTAGGAGTTAGGAGTTGAGTTAGGAGCCCAAGGAGCTGGGAGTTAGGAGTCGGATTTCCAGTAATGGTTAGGAGTTAGGAGTTTAAGAGTTAGGAGGTTAAGTTAGGTTTAAAGGATTTAGAGTTAAAGGTTAGGAGTTAGAGTTAGGAGTTGTAGGGTTAGGAGTTGGAGTTAGGAGTTAGTGTCTGGCGTGCCTCTGGGTGTCTGTAAAGAGCTTATTACCGTAGATGAGCGTGTAAAAGTGTCAGAGTTGCCTGTTATGCCTGGCCATTACCAATGGAGTAAGTGCAGAAAATGTCTGGTTACTAGGTGTGCAACCCGGCCCACCCGTGGGTGAGATGCAGAGATTAGGAGTTAAGGACAGGTTAGGAGTTAGGAGTTAGAAGTTAGGGTTAGGTTGAGGTTAGGAGTTAGTTAGGAGTTAAGAAATTAGGAGTTAGGAGTTAGGAGCTAGGTTTAGGAGTTTCAGGTTATATTTTAGGATTTAGAGGTTAAAGTTAGGAGTTAGGAGTTAAAGTTAGGAGTTAGGAGTTAGAAAGTTAGAGTTAGGAAGGTCTACAGTTAGAGTTAGGAGTTAGGAGTTTAGGTTAGAGTTAGGGAGTTAGGAAGGTTAGGAGTTAGGGTTAGGGTTATGGTTTCGTTAGGGATTATGTTAGGAGATTAGGAGTTAGGTTTAGGAGTTAGGGTTAGTGTTAAAGGTTAGGTTAGGAGTTTAGAAGTTAGGGTTAGGAGTTAGGGTTAGAGGTTTAGGGTTAGAGTTTAGGGTTAGGGTTAGGAGTTAGGAAGTTAGAGGTTTAGGGTTAAGTTAAAAATTAGGAGTTAGGGTTAGGAGGTGCAGGAGTTAGGAGTTAGGGTGGGAGTTGGGAGTTAGGAGTTAGAGGTTAGAGTAGTTAGTGTCTAAAGAGCGTGCCTGTGGGTGATGCAGCAAAAAGCAGCCCACAGTGAGTGGTACGTGTAGAAAGTGTCCTGAGGAGTTGCCCTGGGTATGCACCTCGGCAGCCCACCCGTGAAAGTGGCGCAGCAGTGTCTGAAGTTTGCCTCTGGGTGTGCCTGGCAGCCCGGCGCGGAGTGAGCGAGTGCAGAAAGTTAGGAGTTAGGAGTTAGGAAGGAGTTAGGAACAGGAGTTAGAAGTTAGGAGTTAGGAGTTGCAGGGTTAGGAGTTAGGAAGTTAGAAAGTTAAGGGAGTTAGAAGTTAGGAGTTAGGTTTAGGTTTCTTGAGTTAGGAGTTTAGGAGTTTAGAGTTAGAGAGGTTAGAGGTTGCAGGTTAGGAGTTGGAGTTAGAGTTAGGAGTTAGGGATTCTGTTAGGAGTTAGGAGTTAGGAGTTTAGAGTTAGGAGTTAGGAGTTACAGGAAGTTAGGAGCTTAGGAGTCTAGGGAGTTAGAGTTAGGAGTTTAGGAGTTGAAGGTTTAGGTTAGAAAGTTAGGAGTTAAGCAAGGTTAGAGGTTAGGGAGTTAGGAGTTAGGAGTTAGGAGTTAAATTTAGGTTTAGGAGTTAGGGGTTAGGAGTTAGGAGTTAGAGTTTAGGAGTTAGGAGTTAGGATTAGGGAGTTAAATTTAGGAGTTAAAGTTAAGAGTTAGGAGTTAGAGAGTTAGAAGTTAGGAGTTAGGAGTTTAGGAGTTAGTAGGTTAGGAGTTAGAGATTAAATTAGGGTTAGGAATTTAGAGTTGGGAGTTCAGGTTATATTTGAGTTTAGGGAGTTAAGGTTACTAGGAGTTTGGAGTTATAAATTTTAAAGGTTAAATGTTAGGAGTTAGGAGTTAGGAGTTTAGGAGTTAGAGGTTAGGAGTTAGGAGTTAGGAGTTAGGAGTTAGGAGTTTAGGAGTTAGGAGTTAGGAGTTAGGATTAGAGTTAGAGTTTAGGAGTTAGGAGCTAGGAGTTAGGAAGTTAGGAGTTAGGAGTTAGGAGTTAGTTAGGGAGTTAGAGTTTAGGGTTGGTAATAGGAGTTAGAGTTTAAGAGGTTACTAGGGTTAGGTTAGTGGGAGTTAGGAGTTAGGAGTTAGGGTTAGGAGTTAGGGTTTAGGAGTTAGAGTAGTTAGTGTCACGAGCGTGCCTGTGGAGTGTGCCTGTACAAAACTAGCACCGTGGGTAGTGCAATGTAGAAAGAATGTCGGGAGTTGCCCCTAGGTATGCATGGCAGCAGCCCACCGCAGGTCAAAGCGGGCAGATGTCTGAAGTTTGCCTCTATGTGTGCCTGCGACCTTCACCGATGTGTGCAAGATAAAGTCAGGCAAGGTTAGGAGTTAGGTTAAGTTAGGAGTTAGGAGTTAGGAGTTAAAGGTTAGGAGTTAGGAGTTAGGAGTTGAGTGAGGAGGTTAAGGTTTAGGAGTTAGAAGTTTAAGTATGGATTTAGGAGTTAAGGTTAGGAGTTAGGACAGGTTAAGTTTAGGAGTTAGGAGTTAGGGTTAGAAGTTTAGGAGTTAGGAAGTTAGAAGTTTAAGTTAGGAGTTAAGATTTAGGAGTTAAGAGTTAAGAGTTAGGGAGTTAGAAAGTTAGAGTTTAGAGAGTTAGGAGTTAGGAGTTAGGGTTAGGGTTAGGAGTTAGGAGTTAGGGAGTTAGAGTTGGGATTTAAGTATGGTTAGGAGTTAGGAGTTAGAGTTAGGGTTAGGGTTAAGATTTAGGAGTTAGAGGTTTAGGAGTTAGGAGTTAGGGATTAGGATTAGAAACAATACATGCTTGCAG
>JAPFBE010000564.1:0-41081 GCA_034336665.1 Luscinia megarhynchos
GGGCCCCTCCCAGCCAATAGCGGCGCTCTCCCCGAGCCAACCAATCAGCGCACGGCTCCCTCAGCAACACCCGCCTCCCGCGCTGCAGCCAATGAGAAGCTAGGCGGGAGGGCGCCCTCTGCCCCGGGGCCGGCCATGCAGAGGGCGGCTCTTCCCGGCCCCTCCCCGGGCTCGGGCGGGCGCTGAGGGAGGCGCTGCAGGGAGCGGGCAGGGCCGGGAGAGGACGAGGGGCTGCGGGAGCTGCGAGGCGCGAGGGACAGGTGGGGAGGGGGCGGGGGAAGGGGTGAGGGTGGGGGTGGGGGAGCTCAAAGGGGGGTCTTGGGGAGGGTCCCAGGGGGGTTTGAGGGGTGTCCGAGGTGTTAGGGGGTCCCTAAGTGGGGGGCCTGGAGGGTCTTGGGGGGGGTCTTGGGGAGATCTTTGAGGGTCCCCAAAAAGTCTGGGGGGCTTAGGGGGTGTCCGAGGGATTAGTCCTGGGGGTCCTTGAGGGGTTTTTGGGAGGGGTCTCTGGGGGATTTTCGGGGGATTTCTAGGGGGTTTTGGGGTTCCTGGGAGGTCCCAGGGGAGAGGAGTTTGGGGGTCCTGGGAGGGTTTTATGGGAGGGTCCCAGGCCAGGGGGATGCTGGGGGAGTCCCTAGTGGGCTTTTGGGGGTTCTCGGAGGGGAAGGCCCGGGCAGGTTTGAGTGGTCCTGGGCCACATTTGGGGGGTCCCAGGGGGATTTGGAGGGTCCTAGGGCTGATTCGGGGTTTCTGGGGGTCCCAGCCCCACCCCTGACCAGGCTCTGGGGTTTTGGGGGAGGGGGATCCCCCTCAGTTTGGGGGTTCTCCCACGGTGCCCCCTCCCAAAAAGTCTCGAGGGTCCCTGGAAGTGGCTCCTGTTCCACTGGCCCGTGCCCCACCCCTGATCCAGGACGGGCCCCAGTGAGTCTGGGGGCTTCGGGGGCTGGGGGAGCCGGATTGGGGGTTCTGGTTCAAGATCTCCTGACAACCCCAAATTCTCTAAAATTCTCCCAAATCTCCCGAAATCCTCTAAAAATCCCCTCAGAATTCCCTCAAACCCCCAACCCCTGAGCACATCTCCCTGGGGGCTGCAGCCCCTGGCCCTGCACACGTGTCCAGCAGAGCCCCCAGACCCAATTGAGCCGGGGGTCCCCAGCAGAGCCCCGGCCATGGCCAGGGCCACCAGCCCACACCCTGGGGGTGGGGGATTTGGGGAGGCTTGTGAGGTTTTGGGGCAGATTTTTTTGGGGGATTTCAGGGTGGGGGCAGCTCCAGGGATTTCAGGGAATCTCCCTGGGTGCATTTGGAGGGATCTTTGGGGCCATTTTGGGAAAATTCTTAGGAGATTTCAGGACTTTGGGGTCTTTGGGAAGTTTTGGGGGCACTTTGGGAGATCTTTGTGGTTTCAGTAGGCTTTGGGGGCGTTTGGGAGATTTTGGAGGGGTTTGGGGACATGTAGAGGATTTCAGAGGTTTGGGGATTTTGGGAATTTTTAGGAGATTTCAGGGGATTTTGGGAGGATTTTGGGGGATTTTGGGGGAATTTTGGGGAGAATTTTGGGGGATTCCGAGATTTTCAGGGAATTCCTGGGGTGGATTTTGGGGATGTTGGGGGTTTTAGGGGATTTTGGGGAATTTGGAGGTGTCACTGCCCGAGGTGTCTCCCTTAGCCCCGGGGATCCCCTCAGGAGGACATGCAGTGGTTCAAAATCCTGGTTTTCCCCAGCTGCCAATGAGGTGGGGAAAATTTGCATCTCTAACTACTTCTGTTGGTTAAACCGCACTGAAAGTGTTAAAGTGGCTGCAATGAGAATGAAGCCAAGCTCCTCCAGCCTCGATCTCTGAGGATGACCTGGAATGCAAGAGTGTTTATTTCAAAATTTCAAAATACAATACAGATTATATTATCGATTTCTGATCTCTGAAGCTTCCAAAAGGTAAGGGCTCTGTTAATGTGAAAGTGATGTGCAAGGTCATACTGGCTGAACTGGCATGAGAACAGCTCCTTCTGCAGCAACGTCACTGTCCCAAAATACGTTTTCTCGTGCAGGAAAATGTTGAGCAAAAGCACATTTGCTTGCTAGAGGAAGAAAATAAACAGGTCTTCTCCTCCTAGCAGACCAACAACCCAACAAAACAAATGATCAAAGTGTCAAATACTCCAATGCCTAAAGCATCTGCATGCAGTGAGGAGATTCTTGTCACAGAAACAGACCCTGTGGGGAGCACTGTCATGTAGGCATTTATGGAAGTGTCTGGAAGGTCCCTCATGAGCCTCCCTTTCCCCAGGCTAAAGAGCCCTCTGCGCCTCCTCACTGGGCTTGTGCTCCCCCCCCTCTCCCAGCTCCCTTGCCCTTCTCTGGACACGCTCCAGCCCCTCAATGTCTTTCTGCTCCACAGGGGCCAGAACTGGACACAGCACTGGAGCAGCGGCCGCAGCGGTGCCCAGCACAGGGCACAGCTCACTGCCCTGCTCCTGCTGCCCCACTACTGCTGACACACGCCAGGATGCCCTTGGCCTTCTTGGCCACCTGGGCACACGCTGCCTCATGTTCAGCTGCTCTTCTCCACCACCCCTGGTTCCCTTTGTCTCAGGCAGCTCCCTAGGTGGAAAGCTGCACATCTGACTTTGGATAAAGCATCCGGAATTCCAATACTTTTTTTAGCAGCACAAGACAGCAGTCCAAATCTTTCAGATTTTCCTCCCTCCAGTCTCCAATGGCATTTTCAAACAGAGTTATCAAGGCCGACCACACAGTAGAAAGTATCAAGAGACACATGTAGCCTCTGGGTTTTGCCTGAGAATTGGTTTCTGAACTATGCACATTTTGTCTTTTGACACATGGGATGTGGGTAGACCCAGAGGGATTCATGGGCAACACAATCATCTCTTTGCAGCTTATGAAAACACAGGTGCACTCAGACTGCACTCTGCTACTGACTGCTCTGCCTGAAGAGGCAAAAGAACGACCTGGCAATAAAGGCACCAAATCTCTCACTTCAAGCTGCAACTCCACAATGTGTCTCTGAAATATGACCAGGTAAGCACAGCCAAGGAGCTCGTGGGGACAAAGCACCCCAAAGAGCCTGTGTGGTCAGATCAACCTTTTTGTGCCTGCAGTTCCTTGGTCAAACTGTGAAGTTGGACAGTTCTCTCCAGACCACAGTGTCCCCTACGTATCAATCAAGGCTGAGCTCAGTGTCATTGACATGCTCCCTCCTCTTGGCTGGGGAGCCTTCATGCTCCAGGCTGGCCCCTCTCAGAATCCCACCAAGCTTTGGCATAAACATGACAGATTAAAATCTATTTTCAAGCTGTCACTGGCAAAGAGGGAATTGTGACCTTCTGGCAGGATTCCAGCACTCAAGCACACAAGGGCAAGTGCTGGCTGGTCAGAAAGTTGCAGCACTGTCTTGCTATAAAGTCAGCACCAGCCAGAAGTGGCACTTACCAGCTCGGAATATTCAGGTTCTGCTGTGACCACAGCTGGAGGCTTGTGGTCATTATGCTCCTGTTTGGCTTCGCCTTCAGGAGCTGAGAGAGTCACTGGATCGTCCGGTGTTGGTTCAGGGCACTGTGGACAGAGAGAAGCATGACAAATGGGCCATTACCTATAATTTATAATCCCATTTCCATTCAGCTCTACAACCTCCTCTACTAAGGCAGAACCATAAACTGTCATAGAAATGGGATTCTAAGTCACTCCAACTAAATTAAAATGGGCTGATTCAACAGAACTGCATATGGCACTGAATTCAATATTGCACAGTGGCCACTATCAGCAAGCATGGTTCTCTATGAAAACTGAGGTTTGAGTTCATTAAGGACCTGAAATGGAACATAAGGTTACAGGGAGCTGTCGCTGCTGCAGAGATGGAAAATTGAAACACTGTCAGAATCTCATCCTGTGCTGTAAAAGGGCAAGAAAACTTGAGCAAAAGTGCCTTGGTTTGCTGCATCAAGAGAAAATGAGCTGGGTTTCTCCTCACGACAAATGAGAAACCGAAAAACCAAACGATCAAAGTGTCACCGACTCCAAAGCCTAAAGCATCTGCATGCAGTGAGGGGATTCTTGTCACGGAAACAGCCCCTGTGGGGAGCACTGTCATGTAGGCATTTATGGAAGGATCTGGAAGGTCCCTCATGAGCCTCCCTTTCCCCAGGCTAAAGAATACTCAGCACATCCTCACTGGGCTTGTGCTCCCCCCCATCCCCAGCTCTCTTGCCCTTCTCTGGACACACTCCAGCCCCTCAATGTCTTTCTGCTCCACAGGGGCCAGAACTGGACACAGCACTGGAGCAGCGGCCACAGCGGTGCCCAGCACAGGGCACAGCTCACTGCCCTGCTCCTGCTGCCCCACTACTGCTGACACACACCAGGATGCCCTTGGCCTTCTTGGCCACCTGGGCACATGCTGCCTCATGTTCAGCTGCTCTTGTCCTCCACGCCTGGCTCCTTTTGTCCAATGCAGCTTCATAGTCAGAAATTTGCACTCTTGACTTATGATACAATTTCAAGATGTCTTTCCTCTTCTTAGCCTTACAGACAGCACTCGAAGTCTTCAGCTGTACAATCTCCTCTACTAAGGCAGCATCATAAACTTTCACAGCAATGGAATTCTAAGTCACTTCGACTAAATTTAAGTGGGCTCATTTGAGAGAACTACATATTGCTCTGAATTAAATATTCCAGAATGGCTACTATCAGGAAGCAATGTTCTCACTGACACCTCAGCTTTGAGTTCTTTAAAGCTCTGAAATGGTAAATTAGGAAATAGCCAGTGATGCCTTTGCCATTGATTCTTCAGATATGTAAGTGGATTTTCTCCCATCCCACTTAGCTTGCCCTTTACACTCTAGTGCCACAGACCAAGCTCACTGCTTTATCCTCATTTCTTTAACACCAGGAACATTAAATGTTCCTTTCTCACTCACCTCAGATTTGGCACCTCTGAATACACATCTCAGATGACCTGTAGTGGGAGAGGAAAATGAAGCAGATTCTTTAAGACAACTGCCTGGGCTGATGAATCCCACAGAACAAGTCAACCCAAACAGAGAGCATTTTCTGTTTCACAACAGGCGCCAGGAGACACAGCTCTTTCACGCTGCCAGCAAGAGAACAGGACGATATTCCTGGCTATGACTATGCTTTGGCCTGTTCTGCCAGCCAATTAATATAAATTTGATCACTATTATGCAAATAGTTCTTTAATGCCCAATTCTTCTTTTCTGCCCTACACATAAAGCAGCTTTTTTTAATCCTCTCCTCTGGTACTGTTTTTGGTTGTTTTTTCTTTAAATTAGTTGCATGCAGTAATTCTCATTAACTTGCTGAAAAGAGCTACCCAGAAAAGCTTCTCCAAAATCCCTCTGAGCTGTGGAAGTTCTTTTGGCAGTGAAACTGCACAGCAGCAGCTCCAGGGTTCAGGAGCAAACACTCACTGCTTTGCAGTTTGCACTTCATTGTAAAGGGAGTCATTCTTTTAGCATTTAGTAAAGGGTCAAGTTAGACAGTCAAAGGTTTTCATGAAAAAATTTAGGAAAAAGAAGCTTTCTCTGAATTCTTGTAAGAACTGCAGAAATTTTAGAAGGCCTTCTGAGAAGGTCTCCCAGTCTACATTTTCAAAGTTTTCCTGCTTGATCCAGAAAACTGAGGAAATGTCAGACTCTGCTGCCACAGACTCTCCCGTGGAGGGAATGCAACCCCTGCAGATTCCCTTGCAAGTGCTGGCCACATTCCCCTGGCAACAGACACCCCATTTTGGTGGAATGTGTTGACAGGAGCTTTACCAAACCAGTGGCATCCTAATGCTCTTTCTGTTTCCAAATCAAGCCAGTCACTAAGAAAGAGCAGGAAGACATACAAAAGCCAGGTTAGGTTACACCCAAGGAAAATCTCTACTTACGTCCCAGGTTAGTCAGGTAATAGCTGGAATAACCAATGCCATAAACAGTGCAAATTGCAGCAGCAAGTTGCTCAATCATTGCAGCACTGCTGTGCAAGTTTGCAGACTGTGCTGAAAGGCAAGAAAAACAAGGCTCCTGTCAGTGCACAGCTGCCCACTGACAATCAGGAGGATGCTCCTGTGCTGAGCAGGCCCAAGAGCTGCTCTGGCACTGAGGCCCTTTGTGCACCAAGGCAGCCTTCTGATGTCACCACAACAACGTGGCAACCCTGCCCTGACATCACAAAGCAAACCTTCTGCATTGGTCCCTGAATTTATGCAAAGCAGCCCAACCTTTCCTACAGCAAGCACAAAATAGCATGGGAAGTTTTCCTGTCCCAAAGCAGCACAAATTCCCTGGGTGGGCCAAACCCTGTCGTTCAAAGGATCCAAGAGTAACTCCAAGAGTGCCCCAAGCACCTACAGCCTGTACCTGAACTGAGCACTCAGATGGGACCAAAGCAAAGGAAACCAGACCAGGAAAATGGCCCAAAGCATTGCACAGGACTAGGAGAGAAGGCACTGATGGCATAACAGCTGAAATAATTTCTCACAAATGTCTCCACATATTTGCACATTTATTGGATATGCCCAGGGCTCCTGTGTATGTACATCTCTGCCATTATTCCACTTTGGAAGCAGTCAAACTGGCAGGATCTGCCAGGTACGCAGTGAACTTTCAGGACATCTCCTGGATCAAACTGGTGTGCATCATGTACTTCTCACCCTTCCACCCCTGAACAAGGCTTTCTATCTCCTGCTCAGCACTGGAATTTTCCCAGTTACAGCTCAGCTGACACATGGCCATCGCGTGAGATGAGGCCACGATGGCTCATGATCCTGACTCCCTGCCAGCAATGGCTCCATCATGCATTGTTCCTTTCCCAAAGGTGGACTGCCCACCCATTCACCAATACATTGTTTCCCTTTCAAGGGCCAAGTTCCCACCTGTTAAACAATACAGTTTTCTTCGTTGCATTGTCGACCTGCTCAAACATGGATCAAATATGGCAGGGCCTCAGACACGACTCTGGTCCCTGACACAGTGGGTAACATCCCATTCCTCAAATTCTCCTTTGGTGGTCAAGAGCCTCCTAAAATCACTTTCATCCCCTTGAATGCATTCCAGCTATCTTCTTAACAGGATCACTCTCTTCATTCTCAAGACAAAGCCACTTGCACACAATAAAATCACTGCAATGGGGGAATACAGGACTAAGCACTGTCTGGTAAAGCTTAAGGAATTCATCATTTGTTACAGTCAAACATTTTTCCAGCATTTTCCACTGCACTCTATTGCCAGCAGACATTCCCCCTCCCCGTCCCATTCCCCTTGCAGAACCCTGTACCTGCTATCCATGGGCACCAGGGAAGGAGCAGCAGGCACACAGGAGATGCCCCTGCTGCACTGGGCAGGAACCAAAACGCCCTCGAGTCACAGCTGCAGGCCTGTATCTGCACAGGATGCTCTGGCTGCCCCACTCCTCATGGGAATTTAGCATTTGGAAATGAAATTCACTTCCTGCCTCATGTACAAGTACCACGGTTGTGCAAAAATTGGGCAATGAGCCGTATTCCAAAGGCACTGCAGTGTGGAGGAAGTGATGCCCTAATGATTGAGAAATAAAACAACATACTTTGGAGCCAATATTAGTATAGGAAGTGATATCAATTCTGGTCTCTAACTGGAGGCCTCCAGGGGCAGATAGGGAAAAATGACTGCCCCACATTGGTGAATGTGGTTTTATAAATTTGGAAAATTAGCATAATTAATAAGAATTCCCAATTAGAAGAATTCCCAATAATTAGGAAATTCCCCCCCTTTGATTCCAGCTCTTCAGGAGCCCCACTTTCTTGCTACTAGTTGTACTAGATGTACAGGCTAGAACTACTTTATGAGAAAGTGTCTTGAGAACATGTTTTAACCTTGGTTCCCAGAGGAGCTAAGATAGGATAGGAGCTTTTAGAATGCATTTTGTCTTTTTGGCCTATCAGGGGAGAAAAATTACTCAAGTTACCTAGGAATTATGTAAGCATATAACAATAGTCTACGCTTCTATGAATATATATGGAGGAAATAAAAAAGCAAAATAATTTTGTCTCAGAAGAAGACCCTTTCCCAATTCCTAACCACACCAAAACCACCAGAAATGGCACTTGCCATCTTAAAAAAAACCCTCCCAGGACCCCCAAACCTCCCCTGGGACCTCCCCAGGAACACCAAAAACCCCTAGAGCCCCCAAAATCCCCCTAGACCCCTCCCAAAAACCCCTCGGACACCCCCCAAACCCCCGCTGGGCCCCTCCCCAAAACCCCCAGCCCCCTTTAGCTCCCCACCCCCCACCCTCACCCCTCCCCCCGCCCCTCCCCACCTGTCCCTGCGCGCCTCAGCAGCTCCCTCGCGAGCCCCTCGTCCTCTCCCGGCCCTGCCCCGCCTCCCTGCAGCGCCTCCTCAGCCTCCGCCCGAGCCCGGGGAGGGCCGGGGAGGGCCGCCTCTGCATGGCCGGCCCCGGGGCAGAGGGCGCCGCTCCCGCCTGGCTTCTCATTGACTGCAGCGCTGGAGGGCGCAGTGCACGGGCGGTGCCGGGGTGTCACCGGGGATGGGGGGCAGCTGTGGCTCAGCAGAATCTCCCTCGCCTGACCTTGATCCCGTTTTCCATCTCTGTTGCTTTTTTCCATTGCTGGCTTTGCCCTTGTCATCTTCATCTCCGTCTTCGTCTTCATCTTCATCTCCATCATCAACTCCATCCCTGTCTCCATCTCCATCACCTCCATCACCGCCTCCATCATCTCCCACTCCATCCCCCATCATCTCCAACCAACACGCTGAGCTGGCCCGGTGGCAGCAGGGCCTCCTCACCACCTCCCTCCACCGAAGAGGGGCTCCCGCGGCGCCACTCCCACCAGCCCCGATGGAAGTGATGCCCCCAAAACCCCAAATTTGGGGTCACAAGCCTCCCAAAACTCCAATTGTGGGGTGCTGGTCCTTCCCAAACCCTGGATTTGGGGTCCCAGCCTCCCAGTTTTGGGGTCCTGAGCTCTGGGTTTGGGGTCCTGAGCCCTGGGTTGGGGTCCTGGTCCTTTCCAAAACCCAATTTTGGGGTCCTAAACCCTAAATTTGGGGTCCTGCCTTCCCCAAAATCCCAATTTTGGGGTCCCAGTCCTTACTAGACCCCGATTTTGAGGTCCTGAGTTCTGGGTTTGGGGTCCTGATTCCCGGATTTGGGGTCCTAATCCTTCCCAAACCCTGGCTTTGGGATCCTGAACCCTAAATTTGGGGTCCTGGCCCCCCAAAACCCCAATTGTGGGGTCCTGGCCCCCACTGAGCTCCAGTTTTGGGGTTCTGAATCTGAAATTTGGGGTCCTGGCCCCCCCAAAACCCCAATTGTGGGGTCCTGACCCCCACTGAGCTCCAGTTTTGGGGTTCTGAATCTGAAATTTGGGGTCCTGGCCCCCACAAAACCCCAATTGTGGGGTCCTGGCCCCTCTGAGCTCCAGTTTTGGGGTCCCAGTCCTTCCTAAACACCGAATTTGGGGTCCCAAGCCCTGGTTTTGGGGTCCTGCCCCCCCTAAAACCTCAATTTTGGGGTTCAGCCCCTTTCCCTCAAACCCCAAAATGGGAGTTCTGGCCCTGCTGAGCCCAAATTTTGGGGTCCCGGTCCCCCTTTCCCTTAGCACAAGCCATAGAGATTCAGGGGCCCCAGCCTGCTGTACAAATGTAATAAAGCACCTGCTGCACCCCGAAAACCGGCCTGGGGGCATTTGGAGGTGTCTTGGAGGAGTTTTGGGGAGTCCTGGCGGTGATTGGGGGTGTCCTGAGGGGAATTTGGGTGTCCTGGAGGGGTTTGGGGTGTCCGGAGGGGGACTTGGCATGTCCTGGGGGGTTTGGGGGTGTCCTGGGGAGGATTTAGGATCGACTGGGGAAAATTTGAGAGTGATTTGGGGAGGTTAGAATCGACTGGTGGGGTTAGGATGGGATGGGAGTTTTAGGATTGACTTGGGGGGGCGGGTAGAGGGGAAACGGGAGATTAGGGATCCACTGAGGCGTTGTTTAAATGTAACTGAGAAAGGTTTAGAACGAACTGGGCCCTCGCCCCAGTCTCTCCCAGTCCATCCCAGTCCTTCCCAGTATATCCCTCGTCTCAGCTCCGAGGGACGGCCAACCTGCCTGGACCAAACGCGACCGACCTGGAGCTTATCCCGGTCCCAGTCCCTGTATCGGTGCTGGTCTCAGTCCCAGTCCCAGACCCGGGTTCTGGGCCCCGGCTTTGGTCTCGGGTCTCGACTCGGTTCTAATGCAGCTCTCGGCTGGGGTCCCCGGGGATTTTTGGCTCCTTTTGCTGATTTTAGGCCGAATCTGGAGGGTTTAGGGGGGGATTTTAGATCCTTTGCAGTGATTTCAAAAAGATTTAGGTGGCATTTCAGGCTCATCTGGGTGATTTTAGACCAAACCGAATCAATTTAGGACCGAGCAGCGCTTTGACCCCGCCCCTTGCTCCTCACAGATCCCCGCCCTTCCTTGACTCCATCCCTCCCAGTTCGGGGTCTCGAACGGGGCAGGAGGAGGAGGGAGGGAGGAAGAGGCGAGCCGGCAGCAGAAGCAGGAGGAGAGACAAGGGAGAGATTCGACCACGCAGCCTGGAGCTGCTCTGAATTTCAAGAGCTCTCGGGGACCATCGGCCCCCATCCCTCGCGAGGTGCCCGGGAGGGGGAGCTCGCCCCAAATATCCCGGGGGGTCCTTGGATTCGGGGATTTTTGAAGGGGATGTTTGGATCTTGCCGGCTCCAGAGTCGCAGATGGCCCTCGGGGGGACATCGACGGGTCCCCGGGAGGTGTTTTTGGGGGTCCCGGTTGGATCGGTGTGGGGGACAGCGGGTTTTGGGGGAGCCCTGGGAGAGGCGCTGGCTTCCCTGAGCGAGAGCGCAGAGAGAGGAGAGCCCCAGAAGGGCAAAGCGGGGAGCCCGAGATGGGGGGACCCCTGGCATTGCCGGGACCCCCGGCGGGGGTGCTGGGGCTGGAGGGGCGGCATGGCCGGAAAGGGCTTCGGGCTCCCGGTGCCGCCAGTGGCTGCTCCCAGCATGAGCCCAATTGCTCCCCAGCCATTCCCTATTATGATGGAATTTGCTCCAGCATGGTCCCAGTTGCTCCCAGTTCCATCCAGTGTGTTCCCAGCTCTCCCAGTCCCCAGTATAGTCCCAGTCTCTCCCCAGTATGAGGCCATGGCCCCAAGTGCTCCCTGTCAATGCCAGCATGACCCCAGTAGCCTCCAGTATAATCCCTGTGACTCCCTGTCTCTCCCAGTATATCCCAGTCACCCCCAGCATGCTGCCAGTCACTCTCACTTCTTCCCACTTGCTTTCAGCATGATTCCAGTTGTTCACAGCCACTCCCAGTCCATCCCAGTATGATTCCAGTCACCCTCAGTGTGATCCCAGTCTCACCCAGCATGGACCCAGCTGCTCTCCCTGTGATCCCAGGATGATCCCAGTTGCTGTCAGCATCGTTCCAGTTGTTCCCAGTTCCTCCCAGAATGGTCCCTAGAATAGCCCCAGTCTCTCTCAGCATTGTCCCACTATCTCCCAGTTGCCCCCAGTGTGGTTCCAGTCCCCCCAGTATGGTTACAGACACTCTCATTGTATCCCAGTTTCAGTAAAGTTCCATTGTCTCAAAATGATCCCAGTCTTTCCCAGTTATTCCCAGTTGTCTCCAGCCTGATCCCAGTTTCTGTCAGTGTCCCATACTCCCAGTTGCTCCCAGTATGATCCCTGTTCTGGCCTCAGTCCACCCAGCATGGTTCCAGTACCTTCCAGTTGATCCCAGTAGCTCCCAATGTGTCAGCATTTTCCTCCCATCATGGGCCCAGTGGCTCCCAGTAACCCCCAGCCAGGTTCCATTCCCACCCTCTGTAATTCTAATGGCTCCAAGGATGATCCCAGTAGGACCTGTAGTCACCCCAAGTATGGTTCCAGTCATCTCCAGTATGACCCCAGTCACTCCCAGATCCTCGCAGTATTCTTCCAGTCATGCCCAGAGTGAATCCCAGTCAATCCCAGTATGGTTCCAGTTGTGACCAGCCCTTCTCCGTCATTCCCAGTCTGATTGCAGTATGATCCCAGTGATTCTCAGATATTCCCAGTACTATTCAGTCACTCCCAGTACAATCCCAGCCATTTCCAGTAGGATCCCAGTATGACTCTGACATGGGCACAGCTACTCCCATTGTCATCCAGTGTGGTTCCAGTTGCTCCCATTTCCCCTCACTGTGGTTTCAGTCTCTCCCAGTGTATCCCATCCCAGTTGCTGCCAGATCCCAGTTGCTCCCAGTCACGCTCCAGTTGCTGCCAGTATGATCCAGTATGATCCCAGTCCTTCTGAGCATGGTTCCAGTTCCTCCCAGTGTAATCCCAGCTGCTCCCCAGGTGCCCCAGCACAGTCCCAGTCACTCCACAGATGATCCCAGTCCCTCCCAGCATGGTCCCAGTCATTCCCAGTTGCCCCCAGTACAGAGTAGTAGCTTCCACTGACTCCCCAGTAGCCCCTGCATGGACACAACTGTTCCCAGTATGGTTCTAGTCCCCCCACTATGATTACATACACACTTATATCAGTTCTCCCAGCTACCCCTAGCACAGTCCCAGTCACTCCCGGTACTATCCCAGTATGAGTCCAGTAGTCCAGTCTCTGCCAGCAGGGCCCCAGTCACTCACGCTTGCTCCCAGTTTCCCCAGCATGGTCCCAGTTTTCCCCAGCAGATTCCCAGTCACTCCCACTGAGGTCCCAGTCACCACCCCTATGGTCTCAGACACTCCCAGTATATCCCAGTTGCCCTGAACAATCTCGTAGTCATTCCCAGGCACTCCCAGTTACCTCAGTGTGGTTCAATTGCCCCCAGTTTTATCCCAGTTGTCCCTGGAATAGTCCCAGTGCCTCTCAGGATGGTTTCTTTACTTTTTTAGCGAAGGGAATGTTTGTAGAATGCAGAACTCAAAGCTGAGCAGAAAATGCCCCTTGGGGGGACACTGGGGGTCCCGGTGGCAGCTGCCGGCAGAGGCAGCCTGGAGGAGCAGAGCCCTGTGTCCCCCAGGAGCCCAAAGTGGGGAGCCCAGAGAGGGGGAGCGCCGCCATTGGCGGGACCCTCAACAGCCTGGAGAGGGCAGGGGGACTCCTTGGACCCCCAGCACCCCAAAGCAGAGAATAAGGGGAGAAGGACCCCGAGCCCCAAAATCCCCCAGCATCCCTAAATGGGGAGAGGGAAGAGGGGGAGCTTTTCGGATTGCTGGGACTCCCAGCAGCCTGGGGAGGGCGGGCACCGAGTAGATGGGGACCCCCAATAGAAGCGTGACCCCCAGCAGCTGGGACAGGGGGAACCCCCAAAACACCAAAGGGAGGGACCATTGCCAGGAACTCCTGGGAGGCATTTTCAGGGCTGAATGTTGGTGTTTGGGAGGTTTTGATGGAGCCCCAGATGCCCGGGGACTTCTAGAGATGGACTTGGGCAGGAGGAACCCCAACACAACGCTCATCCCTTGTTTTTCCCCAAACCAGGATTTCCCATTGCCAAGCCTTGGCCTGGTGGAGGAGGAGAGGCTGTAAGGAAGAGGAAGATGGCCCAGGAGCCCCAGGCAGGTGAGGAGGAAGTCAGTGCCCTTTCCCCTCTGTCCTGCTCCATCTCCCAGCCCAGCACGGCCCCGGCTGCAGGACACCCCGCTGCCGACACCGACCTGCCGGGGACGCACTGGGGGGATCTCCTTCCCCTTCCCTCTGGCACGGAGGCAAATCCCATCCTCTCCTTGTCCTTCCTTGCCCAGACAAGGAGCTGAGCACGGAGAGCAGGGAGGACAAATCCCCGCGGCAGAACCTGGTGGAAGAGGCCGTTTGCAGCGGCTCCACAGCGCAGGAATCCAACGGGGAGGAAAAGCCGCGGAGATCCCGCACCAGGAGGGGCTGCAAACGCAGATCGCGGGGATCTGAGGAGGAAAGACCCAGCCTGGGCCGGGCAGGCGGCCGGAGATGGAGCCAGAGCTCGCACCTGGTGGTCCATGAGCAGCTTCGTGATGGGGAGAAGCGCCACAAGTGCTCGGAGTGTGGGATGAGCTTCAGATGGAGGTACCTCCTGATCCGCCACCAGAGGATCCACACTGGGGAGAGGCCCTACGAGTGTGGGGAGTGTGGGAAGAGGTTTCACACCAGAGGCAATCTCCTCCAGCACCAGCGCACGCACACAGACGAGAAGCCCTTCCGCTGCCCCGACTGCGGGAAGGGATTCAGGCAGAAACTCCCACCTCATCTACCACCGGCGCATCCACACTGGGGAAAAGCCCCACGAGTGTGAGGAGTGTGGGAAGAGCTTCAGCGCCCCATACAGCTCCAGCCTGACTCAGTGCGCAGCCTACGAGGATCCACACTGGGGAGAGGCCCTACGAGTGTTCTAAGTGTGGGAAGAGGTTTCCACCAGCTCTGATCTCGTCAAGCACTACCAGACACACACGGAGGAGAGGCCCTACGAGTGTCCTGACTGCGGGAAGGGCTTCAGGAAGAAGTGCAATCTCATCACCCACCGGCGCATCCACACTGGGGAGAGGCCCTACGAGTGTGAGGAGTGTGGGAAGAGCTTCTCCCAGAGCTCCACCTTGACCAAACACCAACGGAGGCACCGGTAAGGGAAGCCCTGCGAGTGCCCTGAGTGTGGGAAGAGCTTTGTGTGCTGCTCCAACTCCATCCCCCACTGCAGGACCCACGTGGGGCAGAGCCCTGGTGACCCACATTCCCTGGGGTCCATGATGGGAAGACAACTGCCTGGTTATCCTTTTGTTTTGGCCTTCATTTTTCTCTCTTCTCCATCTCTGTGTGCTCCAAAAGCCGAGACTGATCGATCTGTCACCTCAAAACCACTCAAATCCCACTGAAAACACCTGAATTTTCAATCTGTTTGGCTCAGTCCAACTTCAAAGTGCCTTCTTCCCTCCTCAAAACAACTCAATCCCACACGAACCTTGCTGGATTCCAGAGCCGCCAGGGTGAGAAGGGGTTGGAAGGAGATTGGGAGAAGTGGGATCCAAATTTTTAGCGGTGGAATTGGGATTGTGTGGGGTGACTGGTTGGGATAGATTTGATAGTAAATAAACCTTTGACAATTCCTGATTTCTGTCCCATTCTCTTTTGGTCAGTTCCAGGTCTGTTGGAAACCCCAAAAACACCTGGAAAACCCCAAAAACACCTGGGGAACCCTAAAAAGGGGACTTGGGGTTGGTTTGGGATTTAATTGCTGTTGATCTGGGATTTATTTGGGTTGGGGGCAGCGCCTGGCGCAATGTCTGCAGAGACCCTGGGAACAATTCTGGGAAAAACCCCTGGGGAACCCTAAAAAGGGGATTTGCAGTGGAAAAAGAGATTTTGGGGTAAAAGGGGAAGGATTTGGGATGGAAAAATGAGATTTTGGGATGGAAAAGGAGATTTGGGGGAGGAAAAGAGGGTTTAGAGTGGGGATTGAGGATTTGAGGTCTGGATTTCGGTGGGAAAAGGGGATTTGGGATTGAAAAAGGAGATTTTGGGTGGGAAAAGAGGATTTGGGGTAAGAACAGGGGATTTTGTGGGGGAGAAGGGGATTTGTGGTGGGAAAAGGATATTTTGGGGTATGAAAAGAAATTTGGGATGCACAAAAGATTTGGGGTATGAAAAGGAGAATTTGGGGTCTGAAAAGGACATTTGGGGTGCACAAAGAAGGATTTTGGGGTTGGAAAAAAAGAGGATTTGGGTTTAAAAAAAACTATTTCAGATAAAAAAGGAGGATTTGGTCTGAGCTGAACTTACCAGGAGGAGTGGGGGCAGCTGGGAGGTTTGGGGCAGGGTCAGGACCATTTCTGGGGCAGTTTTCTGGGATTTTTGGTGTTTGGGGCTGGTTTTGAGCAATTTTGGAACATTTGGGGGCAGCTTTGAGGGATTTTGGGGTGGTTTGGAAGGACTTTAGGGTGTTTCTATGGGATTTTGGGGTGTTTCTAGTTCATTTTGGGGCAGCCTGAAGAGATTTGGGGTGTTTCAGGGCAGTTTTGGGATATTGAGGGGCGGTTTTGAGACATTTCTCTGGATTTTTGGGGTGTTTTAGGGTAGTTTTGGAGTATTGGGGGTGGTTTTCAGGCATTTCTCTGGAATTTTGGGGCATTGCTCTGGGATTTTGAGGCGTTTCTCAGGAATTTTGGGGTATCCAGGCAGGTTTTTTTCGGCTTTGGGGGTGTTTGGGCAGGTTTTGGAGTCACTTTTTGGTGAAGGAGATCTTTGTGGCGTTGCTCTGGGTGATCTTGGAGCCCTGCAGGGCCTCGCGGGCGGCGCCCGCCTGCACCTCGGTGTCCAACTCCACCAAGGCGATGTCGTGGCGCCGGGCACCAGGCGCAGCTCCTTGAACCCCGGGAACCTGGCACGGGGGAACGGGGTCAGGGACAGCCCAAAAACCGGGAATGGTCCCCAAAAACCTGGGAATGGTACCCCAAAACACCTGGGAATGATACACAAAAACACGTATGTTACCACAAAAATTCTTGAATGGTACCCCAAAAACCTGGGAATGGTACTACAAAAACCTAGAATGGTCCCCAAAAACCTGGGAATGATACCCCCAAAAAACCTGGGAATGGTCCCACAACAATCTGGGAATGGTAGCCCAAAAAACCCGGATATGGTACCACAAAAGTTTGGGAATGGTCCCCAAAAAATCTGGGAATGGTACCCGAAAAATTCAGGAATGGCACCCCAAAAACCCAGGATTGCTGCCACAAAAACCTGGGAATGGTACCCTAAAAAACCCGGGAATGGTCTCAAAAAACCTGGGAATGGTCCCCAAAAACATGGAATAATACCCCAAAAACACCTGGGAATGGTTGCACAAAAACCCAGGTATGGCACCACAAAAATTCAGAATAGTACCCCAAAAAACCCGGAATGGTGCCCCCAAAAACCTGGGAATGGTACCCCAAAAACCTAGAATGGTCCCCAAAAGCCAGGAATGATATTCAAAACACCTGGGAATGGTACCACAAAAATCTGGGAATGGTAGTCTAAAAATTTGGGAATGGTACCCCAAAAACCAGAATGCTGCCACAAAAACCTGGGAATGGTACCCCAAAACCCAGGAATGGTCTCCCAAAACCTGGGAATGATACCCACAAAAAAAACTATCCCACGATGAATGGTACCCTCAAAAACCTGGGAATGGTCTCCCAAAAACCTGGGAATGGTACCCCAAAACCTGGGAATGGTCCTCAAAAAATTCAGGAATGTTCCCTCAAAAATTCAGGAATGTTCCCCAAACTTCAGAAATGTTCCTTCAAAAACCCCAGGAATGTTCCCCCAAAAAATCAGGAATGGTACCCCAAAATCTTGGGAATGGTCTCCAGAAACTTCAGGAATGTTCCCTCAAAAATTCAGGAATGTTCCCACAAAAACCTAGGAATGGTCCCCCAAAAACCTGGCAATGTCCCTCAAAAATTCAGGAATGGTCCCCCAAAACCTGGGAATGTCCCCTCAAAAATTCAGAAGTGTTCTCTAAAAATTCAAAACATTCCCCTAAAAACCCAGCAATGTTCCCCCAAAAGTTCGGGGATGTTCCTCCAAAAAACCTGGGAATGTTCCCCCAAAAATTCAGGAGTGTTGCCTCAAAAATTCAGAAATGTTGCCCAAAAATCCAGAAATTCCCCCACCCTCCAATCCAGAAACATTCCTCCAAAAATCCAGAAACCACCCCAAAATCCTGAAATTCTCTCCCAAAATCCTGATATTTCCCCCAAAATTCCTCCCCCTCCCCACTCTGAGCTCCCGCAGCCCCCGGAATTCCTGAATTCCCGATTCCCGGCTCTCACTGCTGGAAGAGCATGGACAGCATCAGCTCCTTGCTCTCCTCGGGGAGCTTGGTCAGGAACAGGATGTGGTTCGGGGGGTTCTCCGACAGCTGCGGGAACGGGGAAACAACCCAAAATCAGACAAAATCAGCAAAAATCAGCAAAGATCAGCCCCAAAACAGACAAAATCCGCTCAAAATCAGCCAAAAATCAGCCCCAAATCAGCAAAAAAGCAGCCAGAATCAGCCAAAAATCAGCAAAAAGGCAGCCCAAATCAGCCCCATAATCAGCCAAAATCAGCCCCAAATCATCCCCAAATCAGCAAAATTAGCCACAAATCAGAAAAAAAGCAGCCAAAATCAGCCCCAAATCAGGCAAAATCACCCAAAAATCAGCCCCAAAACCAGCCAAAGTCACCCCAAAACCAGCCAAAATCAGCCCCAAACCACCCCAAAGTCACACTGGATACACACCAAAACATCGCCCCAAAATCTCACCAAAATCCCCAAAAATCTGCCAAAAACTCCAAATTCCCAGGGGATGGGGCCATTCCTGGGGTGGGATCATGTGACCCCATTAACCCCATCAATGCCCCATTAACCCCACAAATCCCCTATAACTCAGGTTATGGGGTCACTCCCAGGCTGTGGGGTTGGCATGGGAACCATTCCAGGGTTTGGGGCCATTCCCAGGCTGGGATCATGCCTGGGGGGATGTAGGGCGGTTCCCCCCAGGTGTGGCAGCATCTGGGGCGGCTGCGCCAGCGGTGACAACCCCTGAGCAGAGACCCCAAAACCAGCCCAAAGTTACCCCAAAGCACAGAGAGAACCCCAAATTATCCCAAAACAGCCCAAAGTTACCCCAAAGCACAGAGAGAACCCCAAATTACCCCAAAAACAACCCAAGTTATACAAAAGGCATAGACAGAACCCCAAATTATCCGATCCCAAATCCCATAAATGACCCCAAATCCCGTAAGTGACCCCAAATCCCATAACCCCAAATCTCTTCAGTGACCCCATAACTCACAGGCACAGCTCCCTGTGCCCCCTGTGCCCCGTTCCCTTTTTGGGGCCGGGTGCGTCCCCGCCCTTGGCCTTGCGCTTGTCCCGCTTTGTGCTGCTGATCCTGATCCCAATCCCAGAACTGACCCCAAACCCCAGAACTGACCCCAAACCCCAGAACTGACCCCAGAACTGACCCCAATAACTCACAGGCACTGTTCCCTATGCCCCCTTGTCCCGTCCCAGCCCCACGAACGTTCCCTTCATCTTGGCTGCGATGTCCGAGTCCCTCTTGGTGAACTGGATCCTCTGCAACGGCACCTCCCACATTTTGGGGTTTCTGAGGGTTTGGGGGCGATTTGGTGGGAGTTCCAAGAGGGATTTTGGGGTTTCTGAGGGATTTCTGAGGGATTAGGTGATTTCCAGGAGGGATTTTGGGCTTCCAAAGGATTTTGAGAGGTTCCAGATGGATTTGGGGGTTTCTGAAGGATTTGGGGGAGTTCCAGGAGGGATTTTGGGGATTCTAAAGGATTTGGAGGTGATTTGGGCCATTTCCAGCAGGGATCTGGGGGTTTTCTGAGGGATTTCTGGGAGATTTTGGGGTTTCTGAGGGATTTGAGGGAATTCCGAGAGATTTGAGGAGGATTTGGGAGTTTCTGAGGAATTTGGGGGGAATTCAGAGAGATTGTAGAGGAGTTCCCAGAGGGATTTGGGGGTTTCCAACAGATTTTTGGGGGTTCCAGGTTGAATTTGAGGTTTCTTCGTGGGCTTGGCATAGAAGGGAAACCTTCAGGAATCCCTGGCTGGAGTTCAGATTTTTCCCAGAATTTCAGGGATTTTTCCCAGAATTTCAGGGAATTTTTCCCAGAATTTAGCTCCCACCATGAGTTGCTTCTATCAGAGGAAGCTTTAGGGCAGCTCCTGGTTGGATTTTGGAGCATTCCTGGTTGGATTTGGGGTTCTTTGTGGGATTTTGGGGACATCCGGTACTGGGTTTTTGGTTTTTCCCAGAATTTGGGGTTTTTTCCCAGAATTTCAGAATTTTTCCCAAAATTCAGGTGTTTTTCCAAAGGATTTGGCTCTGACCACAGGTTTGTCATAGAAGGGGAAGCTCTGGAAGGTTCCAGGATGGATTTTAGGAATATTTGAAGCTGCATTTTTGTGTTTTTTCCCAGGTATTCAGGATTTTCCCCAGAATTTCAAGATTTTTCTACAAAGGTTCAGATTCTTTCCCCAAATCTTGGTATTTTCTCCCAAATTTGTGTCTCACCATGGCCTTCCTGTAGAAGGAGAAGCTTTGGGGTTATTCCCAGTTTAATTTGAGAGTGATCCCAGGGGATTTTGTTTTTTCTTTTAATCAGGATTTCAGGCTTTTTCCCAGAATTCCAGGGATTTTTCCCCAGACTTGGGTTTTTTCCCCAAGCCCCGGTATTTTGCCCCAGATTCTGTCTCACCATGGGTTTGCCGTAGAAGGGGAAGCCCTGCATGGAGCGCAGGCCGGTGCTGGCACTGCTCATCTCCTCGAGCATGACGAAGGCCTGGCCCCGCATGCGGAGACTGCGCCAGCCCAAAATGTCCAAAATCTGCCCAAAGTGGGAGAAAATGGCACAGAGGGACTTCTTCAGCTCTGGGGGACAGGGACAGCACGGTGACATTGGGGACAGCACAGGGACAGTGGGGACAGGTGACAAGGGGGAGAGGCAACACTGAGAACACAAAGGGACTTGTTCAGCTCTGGGGACACACAGGGACAGCACGGTCACCATGGGAACAGGTGACAGTGGGGACAGGTGACCATGAGGACAATGGGGACAGGGACTGCTTTGGCTCTGGGGATACACGGGACAATGGCACGGACAAGGAAACGATAGGGACAAGGTGAGGGCACAGGGACAGCTCTGGGGACAGTGACAAGGACAGGTGACAGTGGGGACACAGAGACAGGTGACAGTCTGCACAGGGACAAGGACAGGTGACAATGGGGACAGCCCCCCAGCCCTCCCTCACCGTCCTCTTGATCTCCTCGTTGAGGTTGTTGATGTCGATGGTGTGGTTGGGGCGGGGCTCCTGCACCGCCATGGCCGGGACCCTCTGTGGGCACAGGGGGTTTTAAGGGGGGGCTGGGACCTCCAAATCCACCCCAGACCCACCTGAGATCCCCCCCAAACCCCGTCAGAACCACCTGAGACCCCCAAAATTTACCCCAGTCCTACCTGAGAACCCCCAAACTCCCTCAGACTCCCCCAAACCCCCCAGACCCACCCGGTTCCTCTCACAACCCCCAAAATCCCCTCAGACCCCCTAAAAACACCCTCCGAACCCTCTCAAGCTCAACCCAAAGACCCCTCAGACCCCCATTCCCCCAAACCCACCTCAGACCCCCTATTTCCCTTCAACCTCCCCCAAATCCGCCCCAAATCCCCACAACCCCCATTTCTCATCAGACCCAACTCACAGCCCCCAGTTCCGTCCACCTCAGAACCCCCACCCCCATTTCCCCCAAATCCACCTCAGACCCCGCAAAACCCCTCAAACCGCCCAAATTCCCCCCAGATGCATCCCGGACCCACCTGAGACCACTCCATTTCCTTCATACCTACCTCAAACCCGCCCAAATCCGCCCCGGACCCATCTCAGATACCCCATTTCTCACCAAAGTCCCCCCAAAAGCAGCCCAGATCCTCAATTCCTCAGATTCCCCCAAATCCCCCATTTTCCCCGGCCCCACCTCAGCTTCCTACACAGCCGCTCTCCTCACGCTCTCCAGCCACTGCGCTGGCCCCTCCCAGCCAATAGCGGCGCTTCTCCCCGAACCAACCAATCAGCGGCTCCTCAGCAACACCCGCCTCCCGCGCGCGCTGCAGCCAATGAGAAGCCAGGCGGGAGCGGCGCCCTCTGCCCCGGGGCCGGCCATGCAGAGGGCGGCCCCTCCCCCCGGCCCCTCCCCGGGCTCGGGCGGGCGCTGAGGGAGGCGCTGCAGGGAGCGGGGCAGGGCCGGGAGAGGACGAGGGGCTGCGGGAGCTGCTGAGGCGGCGCAGGGACAGGTGGGGAGGGGCGGGGCGGGGAGGCGGGGCGGGGTGGGGGCGTCTGGGAGGGCTCGAGAGGTCTGGGGGAGTTCTCAGAGGGTTTGGGGGAGTTTGGGGAGGGACCTTGGGAGGGTCTGGAAGGTCTTGGGGAGGGGTCTGGGGGTCTCAGACGGGTCCTGGGGAGGTTTTGGGAGGGTCCTGAGAGGATCTTGCTGAGGTCTGGGGGGTTTGTGGGGGATACTGGGGGCTCTGGGGGGTCCTTGGAGGGTTTTGGGAGCCTCGGGGGATCTGGGGAGGCTCTGGAGGGTCCCGGGTTGGGATTGGGGATGGGTCTGTGGGGGTTTTGGGGAGGGGTCTGGGGGATCCTTGGGGGTTTTGGAGGTCTGGGGGTCCAAAGAGGGTCTGGGGGTTTGGGGGCATCTGGGAGGGGCCTGGGGTGTCTGGGGGTTCTGAGAGGGTCTTGGAGGGGTTTTTGGAGGAGTCTGGGGGGCTTTTGGGAGGGGTCTGGGAGAGATCGTAGGGGGCTTTGGGGAGAGGTCTTGGGGGAGTCTGGATGGGGTATTGGGGGCGCTTTGGGAGGGTCTGGGGGTCCTATAAAGGGTCAGGGGGTCGTGGGTGGGATCGTGGGGGGTTTGGGAGGGTCTGGGGTAGTCTGAGGGTCCTAAGAGGGGTCGTGGGGGCACTTTCGGGAGGGCTCGTGGTGGGTCCTGGGCTGGGTTTTGGAAGGGGGCTGGGGGGGTCCTTGGAAGGTTTTGGGAGGGGTTGGGGGGTTCTGGAGGGACTTTGAGGAGGAGTCTTGGAGTCTTGGGTGGGGTCGTGGGGGTCTTGGTGAGGGGTCTTGGGTGAGGGGGTCCTGGAAGGGGCCAGGGAAGGTCTGGGGAGGGGTCATGGTGAAGCACAGAAAAACACTCTAAAACCCACAAAAAGAAGTTCTAAGAGTAGGTGTGTATTTATTCAGCGCTGCGGCGTGTGGGGGACAGCTCCTCCAAAAACACGCACACCTGTGGCCACCTGCGCCTCTCCTTTTATTCTCTACAAACCAGGAATACACAACTCGCCTCATACAAATCCATCGCCCCCTCGCTTCATATGGAAATTAGTTTCACGCCTCTTTGCGCATTGTTCCTTTTAGGTTGCTCTGCTGTTTGTCTGGGGGTCTTTGGGATGACCCCTGGGTCTCACAGGCTTCATGCCAGCTCTTCACTGCCATATTTCGGCACCCAAAATTCCCCCTCAAATTCCCACATTTGGAACAAAAATTCCCAAATATTCCCTACGGAGATCCCAACAATTTCCTCTAGAGAACCCAAACTTCCCATGTTGGACTCAAGTTTGTCTATACAGACCCCAAAAATTCCCTATGGGATCCTCCAAAATTCCATTTGAGGACCCCAACATTGCAAAATATCGCAATAGAGACCTAAAAAATCCCATGTTTAGACTCAAAATTCTAAAAAGTTCCAGGTGGAGACGACATAATTCTCAAAATTCTCAATATAGGCCCCAAAATTTTTTAAACACACTACAAAATTCCCTTTCTTACCCCACAATTTCCTTACGTGAACCCCAAAATTTCCAAGAGACCTCCAAATTCCCTTTAAGGACACCAAAATTTTCAGTAGGAACCCCAAAATTACCTACAGGGACCCAACAAATTCCCTGTACAGAGCCCAAAATACGCAGAAATTCCCTTTAAGAATCTCAAAATTCCCCTCTAGAGACCATGAGACCACCCTGGACCCTCTATAGGATCCGCCAGGCCCCTGTGGATCCCCTATAGACCCCCCAGAGCGCCTTTAGGGACCCCCCAGAGCCCCCAAATCCCCTATAGACAAGCCCAAATCCTCCATAGAGACCCTCAGACCCCCAATCCCCTATAGAAATCCCAATCCCGTTTAAGGGACTCCCCCCAAATCCCCTATAGACAAGCCCAAATCCTCTACAGAGACACTGAGCCCCCAGTCCCCTACAGATCCCCTATAGACCTCACAGACTCCCTTTATTGACCCCACAGAGCCCCCAAATCCCCTTTGCAGACCCCCAGAAACCCCCCACGGCCTTAAAGCTGTGCCAGTCCCCTATAGATCCCCCCAGCCCCACCGCAGCTCTCAGACACGCTGGAGCCGGACGGAGGGACCGGGAGCAAAGATGGCGGCGCACAGGAGGCACTAACGGGTGTTCTGAGCATGCTCGGAGAGAACCGGCCAGGAGATGGGCGGGGCTTAGAGGGAATGGGGCAGGGCGAACACAAGGGCTCGGTCTGAAGGAAAGGGAGGGATAATGATTGACAGGGGCTGTGAATAGAAATGGGTGGGGCTAATAAATGGGCAAAAACCGAGGGGAAAGGGGCAGGGTCAGAAAAGGGCGGGAACTGAGAGGGGAAAGGGGTGGGGCCAAAAGGCTGCATGGTCCTAAAAGGGCCTGGTTTGGCCTAAAATCACCCAAAAGCCCCTCAAATGAAGCCTAAATCCACCAAGTTTGGCAGAAAATCAGCCAAAGAAAGTCAAATCTACAAAGGGGTCTAAAAATATCCAAAATTGGCCTAAAAGTTTCCAAAAGAGGCCTATAACTCCCAAAATCACCCAAAATGCGCCTAAAACTTTGGGGCCAAGACCGAGACCAGCACCAGAACCTCTAACAGCTCCAAGAATGAGACCGAAATCAGAATGGAGACGGAGACTGTGGGGAATAAATCCCCAGATGCAAGTTTTTCCTTACAAGGTGTCTAACCAGCAGTTGTTGCTGTTGATGTGTGTCTGCCCAGTTGACTATAATTGATGTTTGTGTTGACTCTTTATTGTTAATGTTTTATGCCTTTGTAAATTGTTAATGCTCCCAGCTGTTTGTCCTTCCCCGTCCCAGTATCTACTCTTGGATCCACGCCTCCACTGCCCCTCCAAAATGGCACGACAGCAAGTGCTCATGGGATAGCATTCAGTGCTAAAACCCCTAAAAACAACAGCCAGTAAAACATCTGAGACTAAAAATGGCACCAGGTTGAGAAGATGAAATCACCCACCAGAGCTTTTTCCCTTGTCGCCATGACGTGAACAGCACTCGGCCGCCATGACACCCCTAGACCAAGAGCCACCAAATGTCTCCCCAGGGACTCTCCCAAGAATGGAAGCCCCGCTCTGCTGCACAGCAAAGCTGAACTCCTCCTCTCCGCATCGTCCATTGGGAGCAGCGGCGCTGTGCGCGACCCCTCAGGGCCCCACCCAGAGCTGATTAAAGGCCTTGAAAGGAGCTGCCTGCCCATTCATTACAGAGACCAAGACTGGGAACAGAACCAACACCAGAACTGAGACCAGCACCGCTCCAGAACTGGAACTGAGACTGGGACAGAGACTGAGACTGAAACCAGCTCTGGGGACCAAGACTGAGACCAGCACCGACACTGGGACGGCACCAGGAGAGATCCAGGGACTGCTAGACTGGCACCAGCACCAGAACTGAGACTGGCACCAATATGGGCACCAGAACTGAGACTGAGATTGGCACTGGGAGCACTCTGGGAACAACATCGACACCGGTACCAGCACTGGGACTGGGACTCTAAAACCGAGACCAAGACCGACATTGAGTCCAAGACTGAAAACAGAACCGGCACCAGCACCGAGACTGGCACCGCTGTCGGACCCAGACTGAGACCAGCACTGTGGAAGCTGAGACAGAGAGTGCTGTGGATTTAATTGGCATTTGCAGTTTGATAACCAGGACGCCCTGGCAAGCACAAACAGAGCTTTGACGATTACAAGAAGATTGGATCAAGACTGGCGACAGGAAAGAAGATTGAACTAAATAAGGAGAAATGTAAAGTTTGTCTGGGTGATGTTTAACCCAATGAATGTAGTCAAAAATGACTGCCTTCCTAAAACTGCTGCATAAGCAAATGTAGCTCACAAAAATTTTGGATTCTGATCATGAGTCTGTAGTCCCTGTCTCTCAATCGTTGATAAAATTCTCTGGGACTAAAACTGGCCTCAGGACTGGAACCAAGACCAAGACTGGGAACAGAACTGACACCAGAACCGAAACTGGCACACTCTACAAGACGGCCACTGGGCACTGGGACTGAGACCGAGCAACCGTCTCCAGAACTGGCACTGGGACCAAGACTGAGACCAAGACAGACACTAGAGCCGGCAACGGGAGAACTCCGGGACTGAGACTGAGAGCGGCACCAGAACCAACACCGAGACTGGCGCAACTGTAAGACCCACTGGGACTGAGACCAGCACCGCTCTGGGATCGAGACCGACACCAGGACTGGAATGAGCACAGGGAGCACTCGGGGACTGCTCCAAGACTGAGATCGACACTGGGATCAGAACCAAAACCGAGGCTGACACCAGGAGTGCTGAGGCTGGCACCAGGACAGGGATCAGCACCAGGATGACACTGTGAGCACTCTGGGACCTCCACATTAACTCTGGGGAGTTCTGGCTGTGCTCCCACATGGGACTGGGCAGGACTGGGAGGGACCCTGGGTGGGGTGGGACCTCCTCGGTTCAGCATCGTTCTGGAGCAGCCATCCCGGTCCATATGGTCCCAGTTTGTACAATCCCAGTCCATGTGATCCCAGTTTGTACAATCCCACTCTGCATGGCCCTGATCCATCTGGTCCCAGTCTGTGCAGTCCCAGTCTGGAGGATCCCAGTCCATGTGATCCCAGCCCCCATGATCCCAGTCTGCATGGTCCTGCATGGCTCACACTGCCAGGCTCTGGAATTCCAGTTCCCAGGCAGGAAAAGATGTTCCTGCCCTTGAAGGCAAAGCTCTTCAGAAGGGGCCAAAAGCCAAGTGCAGCAAGATCTTACAGGGACATTTCACTGCCAGCCTTCACAACTTCACCCATGGCTGTTGCAGCTCCTGCACTGGGAATTGAATCAGGGCAGGGTCTTTGGTGGGAGCTGCCCTGGTCAAGGGAGACCCTGAGAGAGAAACAGAGCAGGCAGAGAGAGGCAGGAGAGAAAGGAGGACACAAAACACAATCAGCTGAGAAGGTGCCACTGAAAACAGAACTGGAACTGACTGAAAGAGAATGGGACAGAAATCAGGAATTGTCAAAGTTTTATTTACTCAAAATCCATCTCTCCCAGCCAGCCCCACACAATCCCGATCCCACCGCTCCAAATTTGGATCCCACTTCTCCCAATCTCCTTCCAACCCCTTCTCACCCTGGTGGCTCTGAAATCCAGTAAGGTTTGTGTGGCATTGAGTTGTTTTGAGGGCAGAACAAGGCACTTTAAAGTGGATTGATCCTTTTGAGTCAAAATTGAGGGGTTTTACTTGGATTTGGGAGGTTTTGAGGAGAGATCGATCCTCTTGGCTTTTGGAGAACAAAGAGATGGAGAAGAGAGAAAAACAAAGGCCAAAACAAAAGGATAACCAGGCAGGTGTCTCCCCAACAGGGACCCCAGGGAATGTGGGTCACCAGGGCTCTGCCCAACGTGGGTCCTGCAGTGGGGGATGGAGTTGGAGCAGCGCACGAAGCTCTTCCCACACTCGGGGCACTCGCAGGGCTTCCCTTACCGGTGCCTCCGTTGGTGTTGGTCAAGGTTGAGCTCTGGGAGAAGCTCTTCCCACACTCCTCACACTCGTAGGGCCTCTCCCCAGTGTGGATGCGCCGGTGGGTGATGAGGTTGGACTTCTGCCTGAAGCCCTTCCCGCAGTCAGGACACTCGTAGGGCCTCTCCTCCGTGTGTGTCTGGTAGTGCTTGACGAGATCAGAGCTGGTGGGAAACCTCTTCCCACACTTAGAACACTCGTAGGGCCTCTCCCCAGTGTGGATCCTTTGGTGGCAGATTAGGCTGGAACGCTGCCTGAAGCCCTTCCCACAGTCCCCACACTTGTATGGCCTTTCCCCAGTGTGGATCCTCTGGTGGCTGATCAGGGGGCTCGTGAAGCCCTCCCATCTGAAGCTCTTCCCACACTCCTCACACTTGTGGGGCTTTTCCCCAGTGTGGATGCGCCGGTGTCTGGTGAGGTGGGAGTTTTGCCTGAATCCCTTCCCGCAGTCGGGGCAGCGGAAGGGCTTCTCGTCTGTGTGCGTGCGCTGGTGCTTGAGGAGATTGTCTCTGGTGTGAAACCTCTTCCCACACTCCCCACACTCGTAGGGCCTCTCCCCAGTGTGGATCCTCTGGTGGTGGATCAGGAGGACCTCCATCTGAAGCTCATCCCACACTCCGAGCACTTGTGGCGCTTCTCCCCATCACGAAGCTGCTCATGGACCACCAGGTGCGAGCTCTGGCTCCATCTCCGGCCGCCTGCCCGGCCCAGGCTGGGTCTTTCCTCCTCAGATCCCCGCGATCTGCGTTTGCAGCCCCTCCTGGTGCGGGATCTCCGCGGCTTTTCCTCCCCGTTGGATTCCTGCGCTGTGGAGCCGCTGCAAACGGCCTCTTCCACCAGGTTCTGCCGCGGGGATTTGTCCTCCCTGCTCTCTGTGCTCAGCTCCTTGTCTGGGCGAGGAAGGACAAGGAGAGGATGGGATTTGCCTCCGTGCCAGAGGGAAGGGGAAGGAGATCCCCCAGCGCATCCCCGGCAGGTCGGTGTTGGCAGCAGGGTGTCCTGCAGCCGGGGCCGTGCTGGGCTGGGAGATGGAGCAGGACAGAGGGGAAAGGGCACTGACTTCTCCTCACCTGCCTGGGGCTCCTGGGCCATCTTCCTCTTCCTCGCAGCCTCTCCTCCTCCATCGGGGCCAAGGCTTGGCAATGGGAAATCCTGGTTTGGGGAAAAACAAGGGATGAGCGCGTTGTGTTGGGGGTTCCTCCTGCCCAAGTCCATCTCTAGAAGTCCCCGGGCATCTGGGGCTCCATCAAAACCTCCCAAACACCAACACTCAGCCCTGAAAATGCCTCCCAGGAGTTCCTGGGAATGGTCCCTCCTTTGGTGTTCAGGGTTCCCCCTGTCCCAGCTGCTGGGGGTCACGCTTCTATTGGGGGTCCCCCATCTACTCGGTGCCCGCCCTCCCCAGGCTGCTGGGAGTCCCAGCAATCCGAAAAGCTCCCCCTCTTCCCTCTCCCCATTTAGGGATGCTGGGGGATTTTGGGGCTCAGGTCCCTTCTCCCTTATTCTCTGCTTTGGGGTGCTGGGGGTCCAAGGAGTCCCCCTGCCCTCTCCAGGCTGTTGAGGGTCCCGCCAATGGCGGCGCTCCCCCTCTGGGCTCCCCACTTTGGGCTCCTGGGGGACACAGGGCTCTGCTCCTCCAGGCTGCCTCTGCCGGCAGCTGCCACCGGGGACCCCCAGTGTCCCCCAAGGGGCATTTTCTGCTCAGCTTTGAGTTCTGCATTCTCCAAACATTCCCTTCACTAAAAAATAAACAAACCATGCTGAGAGGCACTGGGACTATTCCAGGGGCAACTGGGATAAAACTGGGGGCAAGTGAACCACGCTGAGGTAACTGGGAGTGCCTGGGAATGACTATGAGATTGTTCAGGGCAACTGGGATATACTGGGAGTGTCTGAGACCATAGGGGTGGTGACTGGGACCTAACTGGGAGTAACTGGGAATGTGCTGGGGAAAACTGGGACCATGCTGGGGCAACTGGGGGCAAGTGTGAGTGACTGGGGCCCTGCTGGCAGAGACTGGACTCATACTGGACTCATACTGGGATAGTACTGGGAGTGACTGGGACTGTGCTAGGGGCAGCTGGGAGAACTGGGAATACACTGGGCCAAAGTGGTGTTGGAAAACATATGCGTTTAAAAAAATTTTCTGTAATTTTTAATCAAGAGGGTTTTGGTGCCTTTGCCCTAAAAGACTTTTAATTTTCTTTGCAGGGCATTGCTGCACCAGGTGGATGAACTCAACACATCAACACACTGAGAGCAGCTGGAATGCTCAAGGGCCATCAGCGGCCATTAACAGAACATCAGTGGCCACCCAGGAACATCCACCCCAGACTCTGCCTCTGGCAAATTGCAGACACTCTCTGAAAAGACTGATAAAATCAGAATGAAGATCTAATTAACATCACAGGGAGAAACCGGATCCAAAAGGAGACCAAATATTAGAATTGAGTGTTTGCAACTTGAGACCAAAGAACACTGACCCAATTCATTTCTATGACTGTATAAAAGAACTGAAAATTTTCCTAAAAACGGAGTGTCATGGAATGATTCTCTCTGCACACGGGGTTATGTGTGGATGAGAAGATTTCTGTGCTACATCCTGGCCAAAACATCCTGCCCAGATAATAAAGTAACGCCTTGACTCTCTAAATTTTAAAATTGTTGTTGGATGTTTTGGTTTTCTCTCAGTTTCGGTGACCTTGGGAGGAACTGGGAGCACTGGGGACCGTGCTGGGGCAAATTCCATCATAATAGGGAATGGCTGGGGTGACCGGGCTCATGCTGGGAGTGCCGAGGAAACTGGAAGCACACGCGGGGAGCAACTGGGCTCATGCTGGGAGCAGCCACTGGCGGCACCGGGAGCCCCGAAGCCCTTTCCGGCCATGCCGCCCCTCCAGCCCCAGCACCCCCGCCGGGGTCCCGGCAATGCCAGGGGTCCCCCTCGGGCTCCCTTTGCCCTTCTGGGGCTCTCTCTCTGCGCTCCCGCTCAGGGAAGCCGCTTCTCCCGGGGCTCCCAAAACCGCTGTCCCCCTACCGATCCCGCCGCTCCCGCGCGCTCCCCACGTGGCCCCGGCAGAGCTCGCAGGGCCCGCCCGAAGCCCAACCCCACCGCTGGGGGACCCGCATCCCCGCCCCCGCCGGGGCTCTGCCCGCACCCACCGGGGACCCCCAAAAACACCTCCCTGGGGACCCCCCGATGTCCCCCGAGGGCCATCTGCGCCCTGGAGCCCGGCAAGATCCAAACATCCCCAAAAATCCCCAAACCCAGGGACCCTCCCCGGGATATTTGGGGCGAGCTCCCTCCCCAGGGCACCTGCGGGATGGGGGCGATGGTCCCGGGGGCTGCGAAGTTCAGGCAGCTCCGGGCTGGCGCTGAATCGTTCCTTGTCCCTCCTGCTTCTGCTGCTGCTCTGCCTCTTCCTCCCTCCCTCCTCCTCCTGCCCCGTTCCGAACCCCCGAACTGGGAGGGATGGGTCAAGGGAAGGGCGGAACTGTGAGGGAAAAGGGGTGGGGCCAAAGGTCCTAAAAGGATTCGGTTTGCCCAAAAATCACCAATAAAAGGCACCAAATGCAGCCTCAATCCACCAGGTTTTGGCCTAAAATCAGCCAGAGAGGCCTCAAAATCCACACCAAGGGTGTAAAATCATCCAAATGTGCCTAATATTGTCCAAAAGGGCCTAAAATCCAGCCTAAAACCCATCAGCTTTGGCCTGAAATCAGCCAAATGGGTTTGAAATCTAACCAAAGTGTCTCAAACTGCCCAAAGTGGTTGAAAACCCACACCAAGTTGCCTATAATCACCTTTAAATCTCCTAAATGTCAAAATCCACCCTGAAAGTGCCTGCTTTGCCAAAATCACAAAATGGGCCTAAAATCACCCTTAGAACCACCTCGTTTTCCTAAAATCACCCAAATGGACCTAAACACACCCAAACTGGCCTGAAACCCCCAAGGGAGCCAAAATCACCCTAAAATCAGAGCCCTGGGTCTCATGGGCTTCATGCCAGCTGCTCACTGCCGTATTTTGGCACCCCAAAATTCTCACCCAGAAATTCACATTTGGACCCTGAATTCCCAAATATTCTAAGGTGATCCCCAAGAATTTCCTGTAGAGAACCTAAACTTCCCATGTTTGGACCCAAGTTTGCCTATAAAGACCACAAAATTCCCTATGGGGATCCTCCAAAATTCCATTTGAGGTCCCCAAAATTTCAAAAATTCCCAATAGAAACCTAAAATTCCCATGTTTGGGCACAAAATTTTAAAAACTTCCTGGTGTAGACCCCATAATTCCTCAGAGTGCCTTTAGGGAAAACCCAGTGCCCCCAAATCCCTATCGAAATCCCAATCCCCTTAAGGGACCCCGAAATCCCCTACACACAAGCCCCAAATCTGCTATAGAGACCCTCAGCCCCCAGTCCCCGACAGATCCCCTATAGATCCCCTATAGACTACCCAGTGCCCCCAAATCCCCTATAGACAAGCCCAAATCCCCTACAAAACCCCAGAAACCCCCAGGGCGGTAAAGCCTCCAGGCTCCTATAGATCCCCTATGGACCTCCCAAACCCCTTTAGGGACCCTGCAGAGCCCCCAATGCCCTTTGCAGACCCCCAGAAACGCCCCAGGGGCGTAAAGCCACGCCAGTCCCCCTACAGATCCCTCCAAAGTCCCTCCAGCCCCACCACAGCTCTCGGACACGCTGCAGCCGGGCCAGGGACCAGCAGCAAAGATGGCGGTGAAGCACTTTTGGGTGTTCTGAGCATGCCGGGGTGAATGCGCCAGGAGATGGGCGGGCTTAGAGGGAATGGGCGGGGCAAACACAAGGGCTCGGTCCGAAATAAAAGAGGAGAGGTTAATGATTGACAGGGGCTGTGAGTATAATGGGCGGGGCTAATAAATGGGCAGAAACCGAGGAAAGGGGCGGGGTCAGAAAAGGGCAGGGAACTGTGAGGGGAAAGGGGCGGGGCCAAAGGGCCAGGACAGTCCTAAAAGGGGCCTGGTTTGGCCTAAAATCACCCAAAAGGCCCTCAAATGCAGCCTAAATCCACCAGGTTTGGCCTAAAAATCAGCCAAAGGGACCTCAAATCCACACAAGAGTGATCTAAAATCATCCAAATTTGCCTAACATTGTCCAAAAGGGCCCTAAAATCCAGTCTAAAATCCCACTTTGGCATAAAATCAGCCAAATGGGCCTAAAATCTTTGGAACCAAGACCGAGACCAACACCAGAACCAGCACCAGCATCAATACTGAGACCAACATCAGAAAGGAGCGAGACCAGGACTGGGAACAGAATCAACACCAGAACTGAGACCAGCACCACTCCAGAACTGGAACTGAGACTGGGACCAACACCGAGACTGGGCCCTGAATTTCCGCTGGGACCAAGACTGAGACCAGCACCGACACTGGGACGGGGCACCAGGAGAGCTCCAGGACTGAGACTGAGAGCGCACCGGCACCAGAACTGAGACTGGCACCGCTCCATGACTGGGTCTGACAGTGAGATTGGCACTGGGAGCACTCTGGGATCAACACTGGCACCATGTTTAAGTTTGGACAAACTTAGGGAAAAAGCCTTCAGAAGAGCTTTTTAGGAAATAAGAAAAAAAATTTTACTTAGGGGAAAAGTGGGAAAAAAACTTATTTATTAACACATACAAGAGAAACACTTTTTAGCACAGACTCAGGTGACAAAAAGTTTTACCTGAGAGAGAAAACTTGGGCCGCTTTGATCTTCACTAGAAGGCTGAGAAATGCTTCTCTGGCCGGGTGTCCAGCGGCAGGCCATGAGGTTCCTCCGGAGCTGGTGCTGAATCCTCGGGGTGAGGGGAGAAGGGAGAGGGGAGAGAGAGAGAAAAAAAACAGCTGGAATAGCCAGCAAGCCTTAAACAGCAGCGAGCTAAAGCCGAATAATTTAAGCAATATAAAAGTCAAAAAAAAATTAAGCAAAAAAAACCAAAAAAACACAGCTAACTCACAAACCAGGCCACGAGCCACCACCACAGCAGCGAGTAGCCACCGCAGCAGCCAGAGCCAGCGCCAGGAGTCGCGAAACACCCCCCACTTTCTAAGCCAAGCCCTTCGGCAAACCAAGGCCATTCCGCCCGAGAGCAGAGCCCAGGCGGCCCCTCCCCGAGGCAGACAGCTTCATGGCCAAGGGGGGCAGGGGTGAGGAGTCAGTCAAATTATCAACCCAGGACATTCCACCCCTTATTCTATATCAGTGATCATTGACACACGATTGGGATATACACTTATTAAACACAATATGAACACTTCCTCTGGCTTGCTTAAACTTTCAACATTTACATATTTTTTCTGTCTTATTCCACAGTCAGATTTCTCTGAGGTACACAGCGGGTTGTTTCATCTTTCTGCATTATCTACCAAGTACATCCAGGTCTTTGAGCAAAGGCAATCCCCCGAATGGGTTTGCCTGTACTCGAGGCAGGATTAATTTACACTGTCTTTTCTAGCAATTTTCTGACATGGGCGCTGGGACTTTGTCTTTATCTACTGTATTAAGGCACTTAGATTGGGCAGGACCTGCTCGGTTCGTGGAACCTCGAGTGTTGACTAACCAAGTGGCCTTTGCCAAATGCTGCTTTCAATTCTTAAAGGATCCCCCACCCAATGCTTTTAAGGTGGTCTTTAACAATTCATTGTACCTTTCCACTTTACCTGCAGCTGGTGCATGGTAAGGGATGTGGTACACCCACTTAATACCGTGTTCCCTAGCCCAGGTGTTGACAAGGTTATTCTTAAAATGAGTCTCATTGTCTGACTCGATTCTTTCAGGGGTACCATGCCTCTAAAGGACCTGTTTTTTCAGGCCCAGGATGGTGTTGCGGGCAGTAGCGTGAGATACAGGGTAGGTCTCCAACCATCCGGTGGTGGCTTCCACCATGGTTAGCACATAACGTTTGCCTTGGCGGGTCTGAAACAGTGTGATGTAATCAATCTGCCAAACCTCCCATACTGGTACTTGGACTACCGTCCTCCATACCAGAGGGGCTTTACTCCTTGGCCTGCTTGATGGCAGCGCCAAGTGTCACAATCATGAATAACTTGAGTAATGCTGTCCATGGTAAGATTCACCCCTCGGTCTCGTGCCCACTTATAGGTGGCATTCTTCCCTTGATGGCCTGAGGCATCATGGGCCCATCGAGCCAGGAACAACTCTCCCTTATGTTTCCAATCTAAATCTATTTCCAACCCCCCTATTTTTGCTGCTTGATTTACTTGATGGTTATTTGGCTGTTCTTCATTAGCTTTACTTCTGGGGACATGGGGCGTTCACATGGCGAACCTTCACGGGTAGCTTGTCTAACCGAGTAGCTATGTCTTTCCACTCTTCAGCAGCCCAGATTGGTCTTCCTTTGCTGCCAGTTCATCTTTTTCTATCTCTGCAGCCATCTCCACAAAGCGTTGGCTACCATTCAGGAATCAGTGTAAAGATAGAGCTTTGGCCACCTCTTTCTTTCGGCAATATTTAAAAGCCAGTTGGACAGCTTTGAGTTCCAGCCAATTGACTAGACCCTCCTTTTCTTTCAGTAGCTTCTGCAACTCGTCGTGTAGGGCTCCATACAGCTGCTTTTTATTTCGATTTGTCCCTACAGTCGACAGGAACCGTCGGTGAACAGGGCATAGCGAATTTTCTCTGCCCGGTAGCTGGTTGTAAGGTGGTGCTTCTTCAGCCTGGGTCACCGGTTTTTGTTCCTCATCTGTCACACCAAAACTTTCTTCCTCTGGCCAATTGGTAATTATTTCTAAGATCCCTGGGCGATTTAATTTCGATCGAGGTAAGCGCTCGCGTAATGAGGGCTATTTACTTGCTTCATGTGGCACTGGTGGCATGGTGGGTGGAAGGAACTTTTCCACTGAACATCTACCCCAGCACTGGCAACGGGGTGCCAGAAAGAGTTGATAACTTCTGTGCCAATCACCTCTGGAAGCAGCTTGGACTCCCTTATAAGCAGCCAAGATTTCCTTTTCTGTGGAGTATAATTGCCTTCCAGACCCTCTGTAACTTCTGCTCCAGAATCCCGGGGGGTCGGCCTTGGGTCTCACCAGGCACCTTCTGCCACAGACTTTAAGACAAACCGTGGTTTCCAGCTGCAGAGTAGAGCACATTCTTTACATCTGGCCCCGTCCTGACGGGGGCCATCTGCATGGAGCGATCTCTTGTTTAATCTGGATGAAGGCTTGTTGTTGTTCTGGGCCCCAATGAAAATTATTCTTCTTCCGAGTAACCTGGTAAAGAGGGCTTACAATTTGACTGTACTCGGGGATGTGCATTTTCTAAAAGCCTATAGCACTTAAGAAAGCTTGTGTCTTCTTTTGTTAGTAGGTGGAGACATAGCTGTGATTTTATTAATAACATCAGTAGGAATCTGGCGTCTTTCATTTTGCCACTTCACTTTTAGGAACTGGATCTCACGAGCAGGTCCTTAACTTTATTTTTTGATGGCAAAACCGGCTTCAAGGAGAATTCGGATAATTTTTTTTCCTTTCTCAAACACTTTTTCTGCTGTGTTTCCCCACACAATGATGTCATCGATGTACTGCAAATGTTCTGGAGCCTTACCTTTTTCAATGCAGCCTGGATCAGCCCATGGCAGATGGTGGGGCTGTGCTTCCACCCCTGGGGCAGTCGGGTTCCAGGTGTACTGCACGCCCTCCAGGAGAAAGCAAACTGCGGCCTGCATTCTGCTGCCAAAGGAATGGAGAAAAATGCATTGGCAATGTCAATGGTGGCATACCACCTTGCTGCCTTGGACTCCAGCTTCGTACTGGAGCTCCAGCATGTCCGGCAACGGCAGCTCAGTGGTGGGGTGACTTTATTCAATGCGCGGTAGTTCACTGTCAATTTCCATTCTCCGTCAGATTTGGCGCACAGGCCAGATGGGGCTGTTGAAGGGGTGAGTGGGTTTTGCTCACCACCCCTTAGCTCTCCAGCTCCCGGATTATTTTATGGATCGGAATCACAGCATCCCGAGTTGTTCTATATTGCCGGCGATGTGCTATCCGAGTGGCAATCGCACCTCTGCTTTTCTACTCTCAGGAGTCCCACGGCAATTGGATTCTCACATAGTCCGGGCAGGGGTGTTCAATTGCCGGATTTTCTTCGCCATCACAGCCGCTATTCCCAAATGCTCACTTAAAGCTTTTTGGGTCCTTAAAATACTTCGCTTGAAGGAAATCTATTCCCAAAATACACGGGGCCTTTGGGCCAGTCACAGTGGGTATCTCTTCCACTCTCTTCGGTTAGACTCATTTCGCTTTTACTATGGTAAAGTCCCTGTGATCTACCTGTTACACCAGCAATAGAAGCGGTCTTTTCTTCGACACATTCTGATGGAAATATAGTACACTGTGCTCCTGTATCCACTAAAGCTTTATACTTCTGTGGTTTCGATGTGCCAGGCCACCGAATTCACACGGTCCAAAAACACTCGGTTTTCCCTGGCCTCACACCCTGGCTAGAGGCAGGGGCTTCTCTAAGCCTGTTTGTCTTTTTTGACGGGGGCATAGGTTTTAGAAGTTCCTTCAAGTGAATGGGACATGTCGTCATCATCCTCCTCATATGTGGCACTGTGGTTTCGGGCGACTGGAGCTGCTTTCTTTCTGGTGGAACCTTCTTGTTGAGCCTTGTCTTCCTTCAAATCACGTACTCGTCGCGTGCCAGAACAGCTGTGGGCTTTCCATCCCACCTCTTCATGTTTTTTCACATGATCCGCGCGAGAAAAACCACAACTCCGCTAGCGTGGGGTGTACCTTCTCTCCTCAGCAGAGGAGCGTTTGCGTTGACTGCCAGGGCGTCTGATTTGCTTACGGCTGAGATTTGGAGGAGATTCTCGCTGATTTCCTTTCTCAGCTTTTATGGTTTTCTTTAACTTATCTTCTAAGTTCTGTAAGCGTGTTTCTCACGGCTGCAATCCTGGCATGTGTTGGGCTATGCACAGCATCAGCGTCGCCGAAGCTTCTTTGCCATATTAAGCACTGTCTCATATGTGTCTTCTGGTTTTATTATTGCAAGAGCTGAGGCATATTCAGATGGTCCAAGCCTTACAAGCTTCCTCTACATAATCGGTGTGCACGGTACCAGATCTGGATTTTTAGTTGTTACATCATCTGAGAAAATAATTTCTGCCACCGCCATCTCTTTCAAACGTTGGATTCCCTGCTCGATGGTTTTCCATCTGGTCTGCTGCATGTACAGGTCATCAGCGCAGAGATATCTTTGTGCCACACTGTCTAATACACGTGACCAGAGGCTCTGAGGACTAGCTCCCCTCATCATACCTTGATCGATGACTGGATCTTGAGACAGGGATCCCAAATGTCTCGCTTCCGTGCCATCCAGGGTGGTTGCCTTACCTGCCGCATTTTAAAGCTGGACCAGCCAACTAATTATGGATTTATCAGGTTGCCTTTTATAATCTTTTCTTAGACCACGAAGATCTTTCAGGGAAAAGGACTTATTATTAGTTTTCGATCTCTTATCAGTCACTTTAACTCCGGATTTTATATCAGGGGGAGTTGAAGGTCCTTCTTCTGCATTCTCATCATTATCATCCTCCACCGGCCGATCTGTTTTCTTTGTGCACTTTCTACTCCTGGTACTGGTAGCCACAGCCATAGGTTGAAGCTTGCTGTCTAATTTTGCCCCTGTCCTGGAGCCTGAGGTGTTAACTGCAGTCTGAGTAACTGGAATAGTAGCTACGTTATCTCTCTGTTCCCTCTCCTTTGTTTGTTGTCCTACACTATTTAACAGGGTTCGATAAGCGTATGCCAGAGCCCAGCTCACTGCAGTGATTCTTTTTTCCTTAGAATTGTCCTGACACTTTTCTTTTAAGTACTTTGCAGTCTTGACTGGGTCTTGAATTTGTTCAGGTGAAAAATCCCAGATTATAGGTTCAGAAAACTCTTTTAGAATTTGGCTCAGTTTCTTTCATTTGCCACACCACTCAGAATTCTTCACACTCTGCTTTGCTACCGAATCAGGGGTTGTAACACCTGCATCCCTAGAAATCTCAGCTTTCATTTTGTATAAACTGCAGACAGTATAGAAAAAACTTACTAAATTAAATACCAGAAAGATGGTTTCCTTTACACTCAGGGAGAGCTGAACATTTTCTAACAGAGATGTAAAATAATTCAGGGGAGAAGAAGGAAAACAAAGGCAAAAAATCCTCTTTGCTTGCTTCTCCTCTAATGAATTGAGTGCACAACACAAACCACGACTTGTACATCCCTGAAGTGGATTCTAACACCTTCATAAACTTCTGGCAGATCATTACAACCAAAGCCTAGCCCCAATGAGTATTTTGGTTAATACCCCTTTCATGAAAAAACTACGTGCTAGAGACAACACTGGGGCTATCTCTGAGTAAGAGAACAGGCCCAGAGACCACTGGGAGTTATTAAGATCTCAAAAACTCTAAAGAGCAAACATACAGGCAGGCTTCCAATCCAACAGACATCACGGCTTCAAAAAACATACTGATATTAATACAGGCCAATTAAAAACAAGATGTTATTAAAGTTTTTTCCACTTTCTCCTTCCCGTCACGGGCCACCAAATAATGAATGTTCAAGGTTGGACAAACTTAGGGGAAAAAAGCCCCCCAGAAGAGCTTCTTAGGAAATAAGAAAAAAAATTTCACTCAGGGAAAAGTGGAAAAAACCTATTTATTAACACATACAAGAGAAACACTTTCCAGCACAGACCCAGGTGACAAAAAAGTTTTCACCGAGAGAGAAAACTTGGGCGCTTTGATCTTCACTAGAAGGGCGAAATGCTTCTCTGGCTGGTGTCCAGCGGCAGGCCGCAGGGTTCCTCGGAGCTGGTGCTGAATCCTCGGGGTGAGGGGGGAGAAGGGAGAGGGGAGAGAGAGAAAGAAAAAACAGCTGGAATAGCCAGCAAGCCTTAAACAGCAGCGAGCTAAACCCGAATAATTTAAGCAATATAAAGTCAAAAAAAAATCAAGCAAAAAAACCCCAAAAAAACCAGCTAACTCACAAACCAGGCCACGAGCCACCACCACAGCAGCGATAGCCACCCGCAGCAGCCAGAGCCAATGGCGCAGCTGTCACGACACCCCCACTTTCCTAAGCCAAGCCCAGCGGCAAACCAAGGCCATTCAACAGAGCAGAGCCCAGGCGGCCCCTCCCCGGGAGCAGACAGCTTCATGGCCAAGGAGGGCAGGGTGAGGAGTCAGTCAAATTATCAACCCAGGACACACCAGTACCAGCACTGGGACCCGGAACCGCTCGAGACTGAGACCAAAACTGAAAAGCGAAACCGGCACCAAGACTGGCACCACTATAGGGACCGTGGCTGAGCCTGAGACCAGCACCGCTCTGGGATCGAGATTCAATCCGGGACCAGAATCCCAGCACCAGGAGCGCTCCAGGACTGCTCCAAACTGAGACTGAGACCGGGACCAGGACAAAGACCGACACCAGGAGCGCTCTGGGACCTCCTTGTTCACTGTGGGGAGTTTTGGCTGCGCCCCCACACGGGACTGGGCAGGACTGGGAGGGACCCTGGGAGGGGGCGGGACCGTCTCAGTTCACATCGTTCTGGTGCAGCCATCCCGGTCCATATGGTCCCAGTTTGTACAATCCCAGTCCATATGGTTCCAGTTTGTACAATCCCAGTCCATGTGGTCCCAGTTTGTACAATCCCCGTCTGCATGGCCCTGGTCCTTCTGGTCCCAGTCTGTGCAGTCCCAGCATGGAGGATCCCAGTCTGTGTGATCCCAGCCCCCATGATCCCAGTCTGCATGGTCCTGCATGGCTCACACTGCCAGGATCTGGAATTCCAGTTCCCAGCCAGGAAAGTTGTTCCTGCCCATCCTGGTTTTGTTTCTCCAGTTTGAGATTTCCCAGCCAAGGCACCCATTTATGTCACAGCTTTAGCATCCTGATCCTGTTCCCAATCCTATTCCCAATCCCTATCTCATTCCCCTTTTTATTCTCAATCTTCCGCCCGTTCCCCTCCTGATGCCGTTCACAGTCCTGTTCCTGGTCCTGATCTCATTCCTATTCCCATTCCAATCCTGATCCCACTCCTGTTCCCAATCCCTATCTCATGCCCAATCCCTATCTCATTCCCATTCCCAATCCTCTTCCTGTTCCCAATCTAGTTCCCATTTCTGATTCGAATCTCATTCCCAATCTCAATACCTTTGCCAATTCCAATCCCTTTCACATTCCCAATCCCTCTTTCATTCCCATTCCCAAGCTTGTTCCCATTCCTGATCCTGTTCCCATTCCCAATCCCAATCCCATTCCCGTTCCTATTCCAAATCCTGTTCCCAATCCCTAATCCCAATCCTTATCCCATTCTCAATCCTGATTTCATTCCCGTTTCTGATACCTCATTCCCAGTCTCGTTCCTATTCCCAATCCCTAACCTGTTCCCAATCCCAAACCTGTTCCAATTCCCATTTCCAATCTCATCCCTGTTTCTGATCCCAATCTCATTTGCCATCTCAATCCCTTTTTCAGTCCTGATCCCGTTCTCATTCCCAATCCCTATTTCATTCCCAATCCCGATCCTGTTTCCAATCCTGTCTCCAATCCCAATCCCATTCCCATTCCCTATTTCATTCCCAATCCTGATCCTGTTCCCAATCCCAATCCTGCCACTGTTTTCAGGGAATCATTTTGATCTCAACCTCTACCCCAA
>JAPFBE010000565.1:0-41027 GCA_034336665.1 Luscinia megarhynchos
GGTACTTCCGTTTCGATTTGCATATTTGCTGTCCCAAATGTCACCTGGGATCTGGAAATTTCCTCACTAGGGATCCAACAAAATTCCCAAAATTTGGTATTCCCAATCTACCAAACACCCAAATTTTTCGCTTCCAAGATTGGTCAAACCCTGAAATTTGTTTTCCCAAATGCAAGGCCCCAGAAGCGGCAAAGCGTCAAAAATTTATAAGGGATGCGAGATGAGATTGTGACAAAAATCTAAAGAAACTTCCGCTTTGGGGAAAATGGAGAAATTGCACTTGAGGTGTTGAAATGTCCCAAATGTCATGCAGGATCCGATTTTTCACTCCTGGGATCAACGAATGCACTTAAAATTTGTGTCCCAAATCTGCCAAGAAACAGAATTTTACATTTCACGAAATTCACGGGTCAAAATGCACTGGGGAATTTGTATTACAAATCTACGCCAGCTTACCCAAATTTTGCTTCAGATTGGAAATCATTTAAATTTTGTGTCCCAAATGTCTCACCGGATCATATACTCAACTACCTCTGGAATCACCAAAGTCCCAAAATTTATGTCCCAAAATCCGCAAAAGGCTTCTGAATTTTCCCGCAGGTTTGGGTTTTACCACAAAGGTTTATCCCCAGTTGTCACCTGGAATCCCCCAGATTATCCGGGGACCACCAAAATCCCGAAATTTCAGGTTTGCAGGCAAAATCACACCAAGGGACACCCAAATTTTCCTCTGGGATCACCCACAATTCCAAACCTGATGTAAAACTCCTGAGACCCACCCAGGCCTCACCCCAAAAGGCCTAAAACTCCGCCAAAACCCTTAATGTCCCCGGGGACCCCAAACCCTCCTGGGGACTCCCAAACCTCACCCCAAAACCCCTAAGAGCACCTCTCCAGGACCCCCAAATTCCCTCCAGGGACCCACTGGCTTCCCCAATTCCCCCAAATCCCCGGCTCACCCGGCTCCTCCAGCGTGTCCTCATCCATGACCCTGGTGGCTCCCCTCCCAGGGACTCAAACCTCCCTGAGACCACCTCACCCCCAAAACCCTAGATTCCTGCAGGGGACCCCCAAACCCCCAATCCCCAGTCTCACCCTGACTCCAGGAGTGTCACCAAGTCCATAGCCCTCCCAACCCTCAGTGACCCCCAGAAGCCACACAAGGAGACCCACCCCACCTCCGCTTTGAAACCCCTCTAAAATCCTTCAGGACCCCCAAATTCCCTGCAGGGACCCCCAAATCCCCCAGGCTCACCCGACTCCACCATGATGTCCTCGAGTCCATGACCCTGGTATCCCCCCTCCACGGACCCCAAACCTCCCTGAGACCCCCACACACCTCACCCCCAAAGCAAAAACCTCTCTGCAGGGACCCCCAAACAATCCCAGGCTCACCCGGACTCCACTTGCATGATCTCACCTCGTCCGCTGAGGCTCTGAGTATCCCTCCAGGGACTCCAAACCCCGCTGCAGGGGCCCCCACACCCTCACAAAACGAATTCCCTGCAGGGGACGACAGGCTCACCCGGCTCCACCGCCCGATGTCCTTTCGTCCATGACTCTGGCGTGGCTCGCTGTCAGCTGCCGTCGCAGGTCCCTGCTGGTCTCCGTGCTGCCGCCCTCCTTGCCCACCCCCAGCACGCTGACCGGCACTCAGCTTCCCCTCGAGTGGCGGCGGCGGCGGCGGCGGCTGGCAGCGAGGGCAGCTCCTCCCTCGGAATCCGTCTCCTCGCTGAGCCCCCTCCCCAGGACGCTCTCCTTTTTCCAGCGCCGCTGCTTGCTCTTCTTCACCCGCAGCGCGCGGGCTGTCAGCGGCCGCCGCGGGCCATCCCTGCCTCCCTCAGCGGCATGCGGCGGCTCCCCGGCGTTTCACCGTGGTCCTGGGCTGCTCGAGCGGGGATGCCGAGACAGCGAGTCCTTGGAGGCGCATGCCCCAGGATGCTGGGCTCAGGCGGCGCCAGCGCGCTTTCTTGGAGGATTTGGCTTTGCGGACGAAGGTCTCTCGATGGTGCGCACCCGGCAGCGGCCGCGCCGAGCGCGCGTCCCCCGGGCGGCTCGAGCTGGCGAGCCGCGCCGGGACGCCCAGTGCGCCTGGGGAGGGACAGCGCAGCTCCCGAAAATCCCAACCCGGGATTGGCCAGAATCCAGACCTGGAGCCCTCGGAAATTTACCTTCCTGAAATCCATCCCGGGATGGCCCAAAATCCAACCCAGGGAGCTCTCTAAATTAACTCCCAGAATCCCACCCACGTGAGCCCCAAATTAACCCCAAAACTCCAACCCAGGGCCCAGAAATCAAGCGGAATCCCTCAAATTTACCTCCTGAAATCCAACCCGGGAGGCCTGGAAATTTACAAACTCCAGCGGGATGCCAAAGTCTAGCTGAGCCTCAAATGAACCCCAAAATTCCAAACTCGGGGAGCCCAAATTTACAAAATCCAACCCGATGGCTCTAAAATCTAACCGGGGAGCCTCAGACATTTACCCGCGCAAATCCCAACCCAGGGAGCTCTCAAATTAACTCGCAAAATCCAAACTCCACGGGGATCTGACCCGGCATTGCTGACTCCAACTCCAGGATGGCTGTAACCAAACCTCGCTGAGAGCCTCAAATTAACCTCTCAAACTCCAAGACCCAGGAGCCTCGACTTACTTCTGAAATCCAAAGCTCCAGGAGCCTCAAATTAACCCCCAAAATCCAACCCACAACCCCAAAATCTAACCCGGCATTGCCAAAATCCAACCCGGATGGCCAAAATTCAACCCAGGAGACTCAACCCGGTAATTCAACCCCAGGAGCCTAAATTTACCCTCAAATCCAATCCAGGCACCCCAAATTAACCCAAAAATTCAACTTAGGACCATCAAAGTTTACTCCACAGCCAACCCAGGAGCCTCAAGTTTATCCCAAAGCCAAACCCAAGAGTCCCAAATTTGCTAAAAATTCAAATTGCAGGATCCTAAATTTACATGAAAATCCAACTCAGGAGCCTCCAAATTTACCCCAGAAATCCAACCCAGGAACCCCAAATTAACCCCCAAAATCCACCCCAAGACACCAAAATTTACCCCCAAACTTTACTCATGACCCCAAAATAAACTCCAGAATCCCACAAACCCAACCTAGGACCCTCAAAATCAAATGCAGGATCCTCAAATTCATCCCCCACCACCCCAAAATCCACCCCAGGATCCCCAAAATCCGCCCCTAAAATCCCCCTTTAGGCGGCGCTGCGTGAGCACGCCGGGACTTATAGTCCCCAACCAAGCACCGCCTACATTTCCCAGAATCCCCGCGGGGGAGCAGGGGCGTGGCCACGCAAAGCGCAGCACTGGGTCCCTGTGAGTGGGCGGGGCCTCCCCTCAGGGGTCCCTCCCGCTGCGAGGCGTGGTTTATGGAGCGGAGCCACGCGATTGGCGGAAACCGAGGGGCGGAGCTTAGCGCGCTGTCAATCAGGCGGGGCCGCGCGGGGCACGCCCGGGAGCTGCCGGGCGGCGCAGGGCCCGGGGAACCGGGGGGCTCGGGGAGCGGGGGTGTTAACGATCGGGAACCCCCTAAAAACGTGTCCCGCCCCCACTCAAACCCCTGTCCGTCCCTCCCCGCCACCTCCCGGTGCCCCTCCGGTACCGCCCGGTGTTCTCTCCCGGTGCCCCTCCGGTACTCTCCGGCAGGCTCTGGATGCCCTCCCGGTACCCGCCGCGATCCCTCCCGGTGCCCCCGCGATCCCTCCCGGTGCTTTCCCGCCCGCCCGGTAACCCCGGTGCCCCCTGTTACCTCGGCGGCCGCCGGGATGTACCCGGCGTAGGCCAGCACGAAGCTGCAGGGCTTATTGAGAGTCTCGATCGTCCTCCCGCCGCTTTTCCGGGGGCTGCCGGTACCGGAAGCGAGCGGGGGAGGGGGACACGGTGAACACCAGGACCTTCCCGTTAACCCCCAAACCCCCGGGGAGCAGCGGGAAAGGACTGAGAGCAGGGAATCCCCGGTGCCCCCTCACCTGCGGTTCGCTCTTCAGCGGCCCCCAGCGCTTCTGCGAGCAGGGAACGGACGGGGTCACACCGGCACCGGCGCCTCCCGGACCGGGACCGGCGCTCCGGCGGCTCCCCAGCCCCGGTACCGGTTCCGAGCTCCCCCCGCTTCTCCTCAGTTCTGCGGTCCCGCTGCTGCTGCTCCCTCCGGGCTCCGGTACCGGGACTCTGGGAGCTCCAAACCCCCCGGTACCGGCTCCAAATCCCCCGGTACCGGCTACAAAACTGCTCTGCTACCGTCTGCAAACACCTCCGGTACCGGGCCCCAGTTCCCTCCGACGGCTCCCAAACCGCTCGGTCTTCAGCGGTGCTGGCTCCAAACCTCCCGGAACCGGTTCAAACCCCTCGGCTGCCCCCGGTACCGGCCCCCAGTTTCCCTCCGGTACCGGCTCCAAACTCGCTCCCCTCTTCGGCAGTCAGCTCCCCTGTGGCGGGCTCCAAGCCACCGGTACCGGCTCCAAACCCTCCGCTCGCCTTCAGCTCGCAGTGGTCCATGCCCCCGGTACCGCCGCCCCGGCCTCCGCTCCTGCTTATCCCGGCACCGCCACTGCCGGCGTGCTCCCCCTCCATTGCCGGGACCCCCACCCCGCCGTGCCGGGCGCTGCTGCTGCTCCCTGCCCGGTGCCCGTCCCTCGCGGCCCGGTACCTCCGGGCTCGGCCATGGCCGCGGCCCCGCTGGCGGTTCCCCGCGCCTGCCCCGTCCGGTGCCGCCTGGTTCCGCGCCGCCCCGCCCGGCCCCTGCCCCCCCGCCGACCGAGCCCGCCCCTTTCCCCAGCGCGCACGCGCTGCTCCCCTGCCTTCGCATCAGCTCCGCCCCCTCGCCGCGCAAGCCCCGCCCTTCCCCTCAGCGCGCACGCGCCGCTCCCCGCTCTTCATCAGCTCCGCCCCGCCGCGCAAGCCCTGCCCCCTTTCCCCTCAGCGCGACGCGCGCCTCCTGCCTTCTGCCCAGCCAGCCCCGCCCCTCCCGCGCAAACCCCTCCCCCTCCCGGCCAGCCCCTGCCCTCAGCGCGCAGCGCTGCTCCCGCCTCGCTCCCCAGCCCCCGCCCCTCCCGCGCAAACCCCGCCCTTCCCCAGCCCCCGCCCTTCAACGCAGCGCACGCGCGGTTCCCGCCTCTTCCCTCAGCCCCGCCCCTTCGCGGGCGCAGATCCTGCGCCTGCTCGAGGGCGCGCGCACGCGCCGCTCGCCCCGCCCCACGCCCCCTGCCTCTCTCGAGCGTAACACTGCGCCCTCTGCCCTGTTTCCCGCTGTCTCTGCAGTGCGCATACCACGTCGCTCGCTGCCCTGTCCCTTTGAGCTCCTGCCCTTGGGCGCTCAACGCCCCTCGCGCGCTCACTGTAAGCTTTCCTGACGAGGCATGCGCCGCGTGCTCATTTCATTCATACACAAACCACGCCCCCAAGCTCATAATCCCTGTATTTCATTATACAACCACGCCCCCACGCTCATCTTCCTCAGCTGCATCTCATTATGCAAACCACGCCCGCCCCACGCTCCTATTTTATATCTCATTATGCAAGCCCCGCCCCTGTACTGTCCTGTTTTCAGTTTTACGCACGCGCGCAGCCATTACGCAAATCCCTCTCCCCGCCCTCACTTTGCCTTGTCCGCATGCGCACAACCCTCGTTATCCAGCCACGCCCCTGCCCAAATCCGGCGCCATCTCCGGCGAGCCACGCCTCCCGCCAGTGCGCTTTTCGCTCAGCGCGCACGCGCCCTGCGCGCTTCTAAGCCACGCCCCCAGACCCCTTATTTAGCGTCCTGCGCACGCGCGGGGGCTCATCATGCAAACCACGCCCCAGCGCTTGCCATTGTAGCGTCGCATGCGCGTGCGGCTCATTATGCAAACCACGCCTCTCCCGCCAAGCCGCGCCCACTTCCGGCCGGGCCCTGAGGCGGCTCCTGTCGCGTTTATTTGAGGGGGGCGGGAACCGCGAACCGGGGGGAAAAGCAAAAACCCGGAGCGGGAGCGGCGGGACGGGACGGGCGGCGCCGGGCGCTGGGCCTCAGGCGCCGTACACGCTCTCGTCGCTGTAGGCGATGTACAGGGAAGAAATCCTCCCTCGTGGTGCTCCTGGAACCGGCGCGTCAGGGGTTAAGAGTGCGATTTTGGCATCTTCGCCAGTTTTTCGGGTCTGCTCCCGGATGGAGAAATCCCCAAAAATTCCCAATTTTTCCCCTCAGGAATTTGGGGTTCCTTCCCCGCCCCCAACTCCCCGCGGAAGTTTTGGTTTTTCCAATTTTTCCCCAGTTCCTGAAAATTTTGGGGATTTTTACCCAAATTTTTGGGGTTTTTCTACAATCCCAAATTTTTGCTCTCACCCCCAATCCCAAATTTTACTTCATCCCCAATTTCCCAAATATTTCTCCCCAATCCCAAATTTTCCCCATCCTGAGTCTGACGGACCTCTCCCCCATCCCAAATTTTCATCTTTTCCATCCCAATTTTCCCCCTCCTCCAAATTTTCCCACTCCTCCCAGCCTCAATTTCCCAATTTTCAGCACACTCCCCAAAATATTTTAGGGACCCCCACCAAAAAATTCTTCTTAACCCCCAAATGTCACTTTAACCCTTTCATCCCCCTTTTAACCCCTTCTGTAACTTCACCCCCTCCCAAATTTTTCCAGGATTCTCCCACATTTTCCACCACCTTCCCAAATTTTTTCAGGATAGTTCCCCAAATTTCCCACTCCCTTTTCAGAGCCCTCCCCACCACTTTTTTTAACCCTTTTCGATGCCGTCTCCCCGGTTTTTCTCCCTGATCATCCCATGTCGGGACGCTCCCAGGTTTTCCTCGCTGGTTTGGGGGATTTTTTGGGTTTTTGTTTTTGGGGTTTGGGACCTGGTAGAGCTGGCCCATGGTGGCGCTGGTGGGGATGACGTTGTTGACGAAGAAGAACAGCGTCCTCGGCCCACAGGTGGATCCGCCTCGGATCAGGAAATAGAACTCGGCCCACTGCAGGCGAGGGGGCAGAACGGGGAGAAACAGCAAAATCAGCGAGGAAAATGGAAAGGTCGCCCAGAAAAAACCCCAGAGAGCGAAAAAATCCACAGCAAAAACCCCCAAAAATTGAAAAATTCCATCAAAAACCCCACAAAAATCGACCGGCCAGTGAAAATTTTCCCATCAAAAACCCCAAAAGTAGAAAAATCGGCCATACTCCCAAAAGATGAAAAAATTCCCATCAAAAAATCCACAAAAGTCATGAATTTCCATCAAAAATCACAAAATCGACCCAGAAAACCCCAAAAAGTGAAAATAGCATCAAAAAACCCCAAAAATGAAAAGATTTCCATCAAAAAAACCACAAAAGAAATGGACCAGAAAGACCCCAAAAGTGAAAGAAATCTACATCAAAAACCCCAAAAATGTGGAAAAATCAACATCAAAAATCTCCCCAAAAATGAAAAATTCCCAGTACCCCAAAAGTGAAAAAATTCCCATCAAAAACCCCAAAAAATCGACCGCAGAAAGCCCCAAAAAGTGAAAAATCATCAAAAATACCCCAAAAGATGAAAAATGGGGCATCATCCCTCAAAAAGTGACAAAATCATAAAAGATCAGAAAACCCCAGAAAAGTGAAAATTTACTCTACATCAAGAAAATCCCACAGGGACTGAGAAAACCCCCAAAAGAAGCCATAAAATCATTCTAAAAATCCCATATTTCTACCACAGAAAACCCCAAAATCCCCCAAAATTAGGGAAAAAAACTCCCTAAAAAGTCCCAAAAATTCCAAATCCTCCCAAAATTCCAACCAATAAATCCCAAATTTCCAGCAAAAAAAATCCCAAACCGCCCCAAAATTTCCCCAGAAAAATTGAAAAAAAATTCCCAAAATAACCCAAATTTTCCCCAAAATTTCACCCCAAAAAATCCTAAAAATCCACCAAAAAAAACCCCCAAATCACCCCAAAAATGCCCCAGAAAATCACAAAAAACCCCAAAAATTCCCCCTCAAAAATCCCCATTTCACCTAAAAAATTCCCAAATTTCACCAAAATTCCAGCCCCAAAATTCTGAAAGCCCCCAAAATTTCACCCAAAAAAACTCCCCCAACAATTCCCCAGATAATCAGGAAAAAAACTCCCCAAAACGAAATTTCACCAAAAACTCCACCCAAAAACCCCCCAAAATTCCTGAAATCACCCCCAAAAAATCCACCAGAAAATTACAAAAAACCCCAAAAATTCCCCAAAAACCCCTCCCAAATTTCCTGCCTAAAAATTCCCAAAATTCCGCCAAAAAACTCCCCAAAATCACCCCAAAAATCCTTTTGAAAATCGACAAAAATCCCCAAAAATTCCCCAAAATGCTAAAAAATTCCCAAAATTCCACCAAAAAACCCCCAAAATTTCACCAAAAAACCCTGAAATCACCCCAAAAAATCCACCAGAAAATTACAAAAAACCCCAAAAATTCCCAAAAATTCCTGCCTTAAAAAAATTCCCAAAATTCCGCCAAAAAAAATCCCAAATCGATCCAAAAATCCCTTAGAAAATTACAAAAAAACCCCAAAAAATTCCAAAAAAAAGCCCAAAATTCCCAAGAAAATTAGGAAAAAAAACCCCCAAAAATTCCCAAGTTCCCCAAAATTCCCCAAATTTTCCCAAATTTTCCCAAAATTCCCCAAATTTTCCCCAAATTCCCAGGCACCGGTCAGGTCCGAGGGCACCAGGTATTTCTTCTTGTCCAGGTCCCCGATCCGAGCCTTGGGCGCCTTTTCCACGATCACCTGGGGGGAAAAACGGGAAAATTCCTGAGATTTGGGGGGAAAAAATGGGAATTTGGGAGAAAAAAATCCTGAGATTTTGAGGGAAAATTCCTGAAATTTGGGGGGAAAAAATGGGAATTTGGGAGAAAAAAATCCTGAGATTTTGAGGGAAAATTCCTGAAATTTGGGGGGAAAAAATGCGGAATTTGGGAGAAAAAATCCTGAGATGTTTTGAGGGGAAAAATTCCTGAAATTTGGGGGAAAAAATGGGGAATTTGGGGGAAAAAAATTTCTGAAATTTGGGGAAAATTCCTGAAATTTGGGGAAAAAATGGGAATTTGGGAGAAAAAATTCTGAGATTTTGAGGGAAAAATTCCCTGAAATTTGGGGGAAAAAAATGGGAATTTGGGAGAAAAAATACTGAAATTTTAGAGGGAAAAAATGTGAGATTTTGGGGGAAAAATTCCTGAAAATTTGTGGGGAAAAAATGGGAATTTTGGGGAGAAAAATCCTGAAAATTTGGGAGAAAAATTCCTGAAAATTTGCAGGGAAAAATCCTGAAATTTTGTGGGGAAAAAATTGAGAATTTGGGAGACAAAAGAAAATTTTGGGGAGAAAAAATTCCCGAAATTTGCAGGAGAAAAAATTCTCTGAAATTTCAAGGGAAAAAAATTCCTGAGATTTTGGAGGGAAAATTCCTGAAATTCCGGCTGAAAAAATGGGGAATTTTGGGGGAAAAAATTCCTGAAAATTTTGGAAAATGGGGAATTTGGGGAGAAAAAAATCCTGAAAATTTTTGAGGAAAAAATTCCTGAAATTTTGGGGGAAAAATTCTTGAAATTTGGGGAGAGAAAAAATTCCTGAAATTTAGAGAGGGAAAAAATCCTGAAATCTGGGGGAGAAAAATTCCAGAAATTTGGGGGGAAAAAATTCCTGAAATTTGGGGTGAAAAAATGGGAATTTGGGAGGAAAATTCCTGAAATTTGGGGGGAAAAAATTCCTGAAATTTCGAGGGAAAATTCCTCAGATTTTGAGGGAAAATTCCAGAAATTTGGGAGAAAAAAATTCCTGAAATTTTGGGAGTGGGAAAAATTCCTGAAATTCGAGGAAGAAAATTCCTGAAAATTTGGAGGAAAATGTGGAAATTTGGGGAGAAAAATCCTGAAATTTGGGGAGAAAAATGAGAATTTTGGGGAAGAAAAAATTTCCTGAAATTTGGAGGAAAAATTCCTGAATTTGGGAGGGAAAAAAATGGGAATTTCTGGGGAAAAAAATCCTGAAATTTGAGGGAAAATTCTTGAAATTTGGGGGGAAAAAAATCTGGAATTTGAGAGAAAAAATGGGAATTTAGGGGGAAAAATTCCTGGAATTTGAGGGGAAAACATGAGAATTTGGGAGAGAAAAATTCATTAAATTTGGGGGAAATAATTTCATTAATTTTAAGGCAAACACCTGAATTTTCAGGAAAAAAAAAATTGAGGAAAACTCTGCCTGAATTGGGGAGGGGAAGGAAAATCCCCAAAGGGACCCGAAAAATTGGGAAATTTGGGGATCCTAGGGGGGATTTTGGGGATCCCAGGATGGATTTTGGGGATCCCAGGGGGATTTGGGGATCCCAGGGGGATTTTGAGGGGGATTTTTGGGGTTTCGGGGGAATTTGGGGTTTCCGGGAGGGATTTTTGGGGTTTCCAGGGATGGGATTTTGGGGGATCTCAGGGAGGGATTTTGGGGGTTTCCGGGAGGGATTTTGGGGACCCCGGGATGGATTTTGGGGTTCCCGAGATGGATTTTGGGGATCCCGGAGGGATTTTGGGGATCCTGGGTAGGATTTTGGGGATACCCCGGGGGATTTTGGGAGTTCCCAGGGGATGGATTTTTGGGGGTTCCCGGGTTGGATTTTGGGGATCCTGGGTAGGATTTTGGGAATCCCGGGATGGATTTTGGGGATCTCGGGGGGATTTTGGGGTTTCCGGGAGGGATTTGGGGGATCCCGAGATGGATTTTGGGGATCCCGGGATGGATTTTGGGGATCCCGGGGAGTTTTTGGGGTTCCCGCGGGGATTTCGGGTTGGCAGCGCTCACCGGGACTCGGTCCGGGTACTTTTTGCGGATCTTCTCGCCCTCGCAGCGGCGTTTCTCGAACGGATGCTCCTCCTTGTACAGGAACTTCATGGCCGGGCCGGGCGGGGCCGGGGCCTGCTCGGTACCGGGGCCGGGACCGGGACCGGACCGGGCCGCACCGGAGCCTCGGGCTCGCGCAGGGATACGGGCCCGCCCCCGCCGCGCCTGCGCCAGCGGCGTACGCTACGCAAACCGCGCAAGCGCTTCCTATCCACGACAATGACGCGGCGCTACGCAAATAGCGTAATGAACCAGCGTTTCCCTCAGCGCTACGTAAACTGCGTAAGGGCATTGCTCTCAGCGTTACGGCTCATTCCGGTTCCTCCCAGTTCCTCCCAGTCCATCCCAGTTCCTTCCGTCACCTCCCAGTGCCTTCCCAAGGCCTCCCGAGCCTTTCCCAGTTTATCCCAGTTCGCTCCCAGTGCCTCGGAAGGGCCACGGTGGTGCTCTCACCGCTACGCAAAAGGCGTAAGGGAGCGGCGCTCCCCTCAGCGCTACGTGAATTGCGTACGCGCCTCGCCTGTAACATCAGCGGCTCAGCGCTGAGGAAATGGCGGGCGGTTCGTCCCAGTTCCTCCCAGTGCCCCCAGTCAATCCCAGCTCCTCCCTAAGGCTCATCAGACTTTCCCCAGTTCGTCCCAGTCCATCCCAGTTCCCTGTACGGGATCCGCCAGGGCCCACTGCGCTACGCAAATTGCGTAAGGGCCCTGCCCACATAGCTACGTAAATTGCGTACGGTCCATCCCAGTTCCTCCCAGTCCATCCCAGTTCCTCCCAGTCCATCCCAGTTCCACTCCGAGGCCTCCCAGGCCGTCCCCAGTCCCTCCCGGTGCCGGTGACGGGGGAGGGCCCCGGGAACGGGGAGGGGTCCCGGTAACCGGGGGGGGTCCCGCGAAGGCCCCGGGCGGAGGCGCGGAAGGATCCGGGCGGTGCCGCGGCCCTCATGTGACTGACGTCATGTGACTGACGTCACCGCACGGGGAGGGTCACGTGGCGGGCGGGAATAAACACAGGTCACGTGATTTTTAAAGGGGCGTGGCCAAGGCGGGGCGGGCGAAACCATTGGGGAAGAAACCGAGGGGGGGGAACAGGGCGAGTCCATTCCAGTCCCTCCCAGTGCCCCCAGTTCATCCCAGTTCCTCCCAGTCCAACCACAAACGAGTCCCGAACTCCAATTTTGGGAAAATCCAAACATTTATTTTCTCCCCCTCCCCCAAAACCTGGGAAAGGGCGGAGGGATTTTGGGACCCCCCCCCCCAAAATTGGGGAATTTCCTCACCCCGCCCGCCCCAGTAACCCCAGTGGCACCAGTAAGGGGTTCAGGGCGGCGGCAGCAGCGGGGCCGCGTTTGGGGCGTTGTTTTGGGGGCTCCCCCGGTCCTGGGGGGCGATCAGGGACCCCCAGACCCCCCCGCAGGTGGTGCTGCAGCGATCCCAGCGCTCCCAGTGCTCCCAGTTCGGGCCGCAGCGCCCCCAGTAAGGCCAGAACCACCGCGGACTCTGTGGGGGGGGCGGAAAGGAGATCCCAGTTTGGGACTGGGAACCCCAAATTTGGGACTGGGAACCCCAAAAATGGGACTGGGAACCCCAAAATGGGACTGGGAACCCCAAAAATGGGATTAGGACCCCCTAAAATGGGACTGGGAACTCCCCAGTTTGGACTGGGAATCCCCAAAAAATGGAACTGGGAACCCCCAGTTTGGGGACTGGGAACCTCCCAGTTTGAGACTGGGAATCCCCCAAATTGGGCCCCCCCCCCCCCCCAATTATTTTTGGACCTCCCCAAGCTTCTCCCCCCCCTTTAAATTTTGGACCCTCCCAAATTTTTGAGAATTCTCCCCAATTTTTTGGACCCTCCCCCAATTCCCCCAAATTCCCCAAATTTTCGGATTTTCCCCAAAATCTTTCAGGAATTTCTCCCCAAATTTTTGAGAATTCCCCATCCCGGGACTTTTTGGGGACCCCCCACCCCGAATTTTGGGGTTCCCCTCCCCCCCTCACCTGGTGGGGGGCAGGGGGGCCCTCTCCCCCCAAGCTGATCCTCAGCCAGGAATTCGTAAACCTTCCCAAAATCCACCTGGAAATCCCCCGGGGGTTGGGGGCACCCCGAATTTTGGGGGGTCTCAAATTCCGGGGGGGTCCCCGAACTTCGGAAGGCTCCAAATCCGGGGGGCCCCCAAATCTCGGGGGGTCGGGAGTGCTCGAGGGTCAGGGGCTCCGTGGCCGCCACCGTCAGCACCTGGGGGGATTTGGGGTTTTTGGGGGTTTCACCCCGAATTTGGGGTGGGGGGGATTTGGGGGAACCCCCCGAACCCCAAAACCCCCCGGGCCCCCCTCACCTGGGAGAAGGCGGCTGGGGGTCTCTCCAGGGCCCCTCCCCCCAGCTGCCTCGGCCAGGTCCTGCCACACCTGGGGACCCAAAATTATCCCTGAAACCCCCAAAATTATCCCTGAAACCCCCAAAATTACCCCTGAAACCCCAAAAATTGACCCTGAAACCCCCAAAATTATCCCTGAAACCCCCAAAATTATCCCTGAAACCCCCAAAAATTATCCCTGAAACCCCCAAAAATTATCCCTGAAACCCCAAAAATTGTCCCTGAAACCCCCAAAATTGGCTCCGGGACCACAAAATTATCCTTGAAACCCCAAAATCGGCCCCAAAACCCCCAAAATTATCCCTGAAATCCCAAAATCGGCCCTGGAACCCCCAAAAATTATCCCTGAAACCCCAAAATCGGCCCAAAAACCCCAAATTTATCCCTGAAACCAAAAACCCCTAAAATTATCCCTGAAACCCCAAAATCGCCCCAAAACCCCAAAAATTATCCCTGAAACCCCCAAATTGGCCCAAAACCCAAAAATTGACTCAGTGACCCCAAAATTATCCCTGAAACCCCAAAATCGGGCTCTGGGGACCCCCAAAATTAGCCCTAAAACCCCCAAAATCAGAGCTGAGATCCCCAAAAGATCATCTGGGAACCCCCAAAATTGGCTTGAAACCCCCAAAATCAACCCTGGGAACCCCAAAATTGGCTGAAGAAACCCCAAAATCATCATTGATACCCCAAATTTAGCCCCAAGACACCCAAAATCAGCCCAGGAACCCCAAAATCGGCTCAGGGACCCCAAAACCAGCTTGGGAACCCCAAAATCAGCCCCCGAGTTAACCCAGCAATCCCAAAGTCCTCCCAGGAACCCCCAAAAAAGATTTGGGAACCCCAAAAATCAACTCAGGGAGTCCAGAATTGATTTGGGATCCCCAAAATCAGCCCTGGAACCCCAAAAATCGGGTTTGAGAACCCTCAAGATGAGCCCAAGATTATCCCAGGACTCCCCAAAATCCCCTCAGGACCCCCCAAATCTTCTCAGGATCCCCCCAAAAATCTCCTCAGGACCCCCCCAAAATCCCCCCAAAGACCCCCAGAACCCCCAAAATCCCCCTCAGGGATCCCCCAAAAACTCCCCAAAACCCCTCAAACCCCCAATACTCCTCAGGATCCCCCAGGACCCCCCAGGATCCCCAAAACCCCTCAGGACCCCCCAAAATCCCCTCAAACCCCCCACAGGACCCCCAAAAATCCCCCTAGGACCCCCCAAAAATCCCCCAAATCCCCCAGGATTCCCCAAAAATCCCCCAGGACCCCCAAATCCCCCCAGACCTGGATGGGGGCGCTGGACCAGCGCTGCAGCCGCAGGAAGTTCCGGAATTTCGAGGTCAGAACCTCCCAAAATCCCCCAAAAATCTCCTCTCAGGACCCCCAAAAATCCCTCAGGACCCCCAAAATCCCCCAAATTCCCCCCCCAGACCTGGATGGGGGCGCGGACCAACGCTGCAGCCGCAGGAAGTTCCGGAATTTCGAGGTCAGCGCCTCCCAAAATCCCCCCAAAAATCCCCTCAGGACCCCCCAAAAATCCCCAAAAATCCCCAAATTCCCCCCCAGACCTGGATGGGGGCGCGGACCCGGCGCTGCAGCCGCAGGAAGTTCCGGAATTTCGAGGTCAGCGCCTCCCGCGCCGCGCGGCCCCGCAGCCGCAGCAGCAGCGCCCGGATCTGCACAAACCGCGAGAATTCGGGAAATTCGGGAGAATTCGGGGAAATTCGGGGTTCAGGGGGGTCCCCAAAATCCAGCGCGGTCACTACGGCGATTGGGAATCCCGCCCCAGAGAAAAAATTTGGGGGATTGTCCCGAAAATTCCGCCAGAAATCCACTAAAATATTTAGGAATTTTCAACCCCCCCCAACTCGGGAATTTTATAAATGTTGGGGATCCCTCAAAAATCCCCCCCGAGCACCCCAAAATTTTGGGGATTTCTCTTTGAGGAGTCTGAGACACCCCAAAATCTTTCGGCGGCTCTAATGGGGAGCTCTGGGTGGGGAAATTTCGAGGATTTGGGGGTCCCTAAAAGGGAGAATTTGGGGAACCCTGAGGGGGAAATTTGTCTCTGAGGGGAATTTGGGATCCCTGAGGGGAATTTCGGTCTCTGAGGGAAGATTTTTCTGGAGACTCTGAGGAGATTTGGGATCCCTGAAAGAGTCTGGGGTCTCTGAGGGAATTTGGGGTCCCTGAGGGGAAATTTGGGATCCCCGAGGTGAGTCGTCTCTGAGGGGAATTTGGGGGTTCCCTGAGGGAACTGGGGTCCCTGAAGGGAATTTGGGGGGTCCCTGAGGGGTGGTGATCCTGAGGAGAATTTGGGGGTCTCTGAGGGAATTTTGGGGGTCCCTGAGGGAAATGGGGTCCCTGAGGAATTTGGGACCCCTGAGGGATTTGGGGATCCCTGAGGGGAATTTGGGGTCCCCTGAAGGGAATTTGGGGTCCCTGAGGGGAATTTGGTGATCCTGAAGGGAATTTGGGGTCCCTGAGGGAATTTGGTGATCCTGAGGGAATTTGGGGTCTCTGAGAATTTGGGGGTCCCTGAGAATTTGGGGTCCCTGAGGGGGAATTTGGGGACCCTGAGGGGGAATTTGGGGGATCCCTGAGGGGAATTTGGGGTCCCCTGAAGGGAATTTGGGGGTCCCTGAGGGGAATTTTGGGGTCTCTGAGGGGTGGGGATCCCTGAGGTGGTTGGGATACCTGGGAGGGAATTTGGGGTCTCTGAGGGAATTTGGGGTCTCTGAGAAGAATTTGGGGTCCCTGAAGGGAATTTGGGGGTCCCTGAAGGGAATTTGGGGATCCTCAGGGGAATTTGGGGGTCCCTGAGGGGGATGAGGGTCCCTGAGGAGAATTTTGGGGATCCCTGAGGGGATTTGGGGGTCTCTGAGGGGAATTTGGGGGATCGCTGAGGGGAATTTGGGGTCCCTGAGGGGAATTTGGGGATCCCTGAGGGGAATTTCGGATCCCTGAAGGGAAATTTAGGGGTCCCTGAGGGGATTTAGTCCCTGAGGGGAATTTGGGATCCCTGAGGGGAATTTGGGATCCCTGAGGGAGGGGATCTGGGAGTCCCTGAGAGGGAATTTGGGGATCCCTGAGGAATTTGGGGATCCTGAGAATTTAGGGGGTCCTTGAGGAGGAATTTGGGGATCCCTGAGGGGAATTTGGGGGTCCCTGAGGGGGATTTGGGGGGTCCCTGAGGGAGAATTTGGGATCCCTGAGGGGAATTTGGGGGATCACTGAGGGATTGGTCCCTGAGGGAATTTGGGGATCCCTGAGGGGGATTTTGGGGATCCCTGAGCGGAATTTGGGGTCCCTGAGGAGAATTTGGGGATCCCTGAGGGAATTTGGGGGTCCCTGAGGGAATTTGGAGATCCCTGAGGGAATTTGGGGATCCTGAGTTAGGGTCCTGAGGGAATTTGGGGATCCCTGAGGGGAATTTGGGATCCCTGAGGGGGAATTTGGGGATCCCTGAGGGGAATTTGGGGATCCTGAACAGAATTTGGGGTCCCTGACGGTGAATTTGGGGTCTCTAAGGGGAATTTGGGGATCCCTGAGGGGAAGAAGCTCCCGCCCCTCGCAGCCGCTCTGAGGGTCCCTCCGCACCTCCGCCTCGCTCCTGCGGGGCAGCCGCTCCCTCAGCGCCGCCGGCAGCCGCTGCTCGCAGAGGCCGCGCTCCGCCTGCTCCCGCAGCGCCGCCAGCAGCGCCCGCTTCTCCCGCAGCGCCCACGGCCCGGCCTGCGGCCGCTCGGCGCCCGGCGGCTCCCCGGCGAAGCGCGGCGGGAGGAAGCGGCGCCGCAGCGGCGGCTTCATGGCGGCGGCGGCGGCGGCTGCTTCCCCCTCACGGCGCCAACATGGCGGCGTCCCCCTCAGGGCGCCAAGATGGCGGCCGCGTCTTCTTGGCGCGCGGTTTGTGACGTCACGCAGACGGCGACTGCACTCCCCTGAGCGGCAGCGCCCCCTGGCGGCGCGGGAGGACTCGGCGCACGTTTAGTGACAGCGCCCCTGGCAGTGCGGAGGACTCGGCGCGGGTTGCGTTTGGGGAAGGGGCAGAAGTTTATTTGGGAAATTTGGGGGGGATTTTTGGGGGGTCACAGGGGGGGCTCGGGGGGCTTCTCTCCTCGTCGGGGGGGCAGTCGATGAAATCGGCCAGCATGGTGGAGGTCTCGTCTTGCTCCTGAGGGGGGAGGGGGTGACAGAAATGAAGACCCCTCCCCAAAATTCCAAGCCCGGATCGTTCATTAAAACCCGATTTGGGATTTTTCAAATGGGAGCCCGAGTTTCCCTCCGGGACCCCGAGCGCGCAGGCGCCCAGAGCAAAGTCCCCAGAACCCCCAAAATCCCCCAGAACCCCCGAAATCCCCCAGAACCTCAAAATCCTCCACGAAAACCCCCAAAATCAACCTGGGGCATCCCCAAAATCAACCCCCAGAATCAACCCTGGGACCCCCAAAATCCTCCCCCAGAACACCAAAATCCTCATAAAACCCCAAAATCAACCTGAGCATCCCCAAAATCAACCTGAGCATCCCCAAAATCAATCAGGGGCATCCCCGAAATCCCCCAGAACCCCAAAATCAGCCCGGGCACCCCCAAAATCAGCCTGGGGCACCCCCAAAATCCACCTGAGCATCCCCCAAAATCAACACGAGCATCCCCAAAATCTACCTGAGCATCCTTAAAAATCAACCCAGGGCACCCCCAAAATCCTCTCAGGACCCCTCAAAACTCCCAAAATCCCCAAAAATCTCCCCGGGACCCCCCGAAGTCCCGTCATGGACCCCAAAACTGCCCCCAAACTTTAAATTAACCCCCAAAATCTCCCCGGGACCCCCAAATCCGCCCCTCCCCTCACCTCCTCCCGGGCCGGGGGGCTCCTCCTGCGGCGGGGGGAGGGGGCGGGGAGAGGGGATTGGGGGGCTGGGGGGCAACGGCCTGGGCGGGGGAGGGGCGGTGGGGAGGGATTGTGGGGGCGGGGGGAGGCTGGGGGGGCTGGGGGGGGCAGGGGAGAGGGTTTGGGGGTGCGGGAGGCGGCAACTCTTCTCCTCCCCTTCCTCCCCTCCCCTCCCCCTCCTCCTCCTGGCGGGGGTGGGGGGAGGGGAGCTCGAGGGCAGCTCGGGGGGTGGGGGGAGGGGCGGGGGAATTTCCTCCACCTCCATCAGCAGCAGCGCCCTCCCCACCCCCTTCCGCCGGCCCCTCCCCCTCCTCGCCTTCCTCCTCCTCCTCCTCCTCCTCCGACAGCCCCTCCCCCTCCTCGAACTCCTCCTCCTCCTCCTCGAACTCTTCCTCCTCCTCCTCCTCCTCCTCCTCGAACTCCCTCCTCCTCCTCCTCGTAGAATTCCTCCCCTCCTCCCTCCTCCTCCTCCTCCTCCTCCTCCGACAGCCCCTCCCCCTCCCCGAACTCCTCCTCCTCCTCCCTCGCTGCTGTTGATGTTGATCACTGCTGGCCCCTCCCCACCCCCTCCTGCCCCTCCCCCGCCGCCGCCTTCGCGGGAGCTCCCACTCCCCCACCGCCATCCTCATCCCCTCCCCCATCATCATCATCATCACCATCCCTCCCCACCTGCCCTCCCCCTCCTCCTGGCGGGGGGCTCGAGGCCGCGGGGGGTGGGAGGGAAGAGCAGCAGGGGTGGGGGGCGGCGGCAGGGGAGGGGCACCCCTGGTTTTCTCCGGCGGGGGAGGGGCGGGGGAGGGGCGGCAGGGGGAAGGCAGGGGAGGCAGGGGGCAGGGGTGGGGGAGGGGCGGCTTTGGGCACGATCACCACGGAATCGTCCGAGTCGCTCTCGAGCGAGATCTCCACGTCCGAGCTCTCCTCGCGCTCGTAGTGCACGAACACGGGGCGCCGCCGTACCCTCAGCGCCACCCCCCGCCTCCTCCCCGGGGGAGGGGCACTGGGCTCCTGGCATGCTGCGGGGGGGAGGGGCGGCGGCGGGGGAGGGGCGGCGGTGGGGGGAGGGGAGGGGAGGTGGGGTTGGGCGGCGCCGGAGGGGAGGGGCGGAAAGGGGGAGTGGTCCTGCGAGGGGGAGGGGCGGCGGGGGAGGGGCGCCCAGGGGGGCACACCAGGGCCGGGCGAGCGCGTTGGCGACCACCAAGGAACTCGGAGCAGAGGACGAGACCTGGGGGAGGGGGGAATAAATAATGGGGGTCGGGGGGATTTGGGGGAATTTGGGGGTCCTGAGGGGATTTGGGGGGATTTGGGGGAATTTGGGGGTCCTGAAGGGGAGTTTGGGGGATTTGGGGGAATATGGGGGGTCCTGAGGGGGATTTGGGGGATTTGGGGGTCCTGAGGGGAGTTTGGGGGGATTTGGGGGGGATTTGGGGGGGGATTTAATTGGGGTCCTGAAGGGGAGTTTGGGGGATTTGGGGAGAATATGGGGGGTCCTGAGGGGGAGTTTGGGGGGGGTCCTGAGGTGGGATTTGGGGGTCCTAAAAGAATTTGGGGGGTCCTGAGGGAGGAGTTTAGGGGAATTTAGGGGGGTCCTGAGGGAGGATTTTTGGGGGAAATTTGGGGGTCCTGAGAGAATTTGGGGGAGGATTTTTGGGGGAGATTTGGGGGGTCCTGGCGGGATTTGGGGGTTCTGAGAAAATTTGGGGGGGTCCTAGGGGGATTTTAGAAGGGATTTTGGGGGGTCCTGGGGGGGATTTTGGGGGATTTGGGGGGTCCTGAAGGGAGTTTGGGGGGGAATTTAAGGGGGGTCCTGAGTGGGATTTGGGGGTTATGAGAAAATTTGGGGAGGGAGGATTTAGGGGGAGTTTGGGGGGTCCTGGGAAGGATTTCAGGGGGTTCCTCAGGAGGGATTTGGGGGGAGTTTGGGGGGTCCTGAAGGGAGTTTGGGGGGAATTTGGGGGAGAATCTGGGGGTCCTGAGAGAATCTGGGGGGTCCTGAGGGGAGTTTGGGGGGGTTCCTGAGTGGGATTTTGGGGGGTTCTAAAAGAATTTGGGGGGTCCTGAGGGAGAATTTGGGGGGTCCTAGGTGGATTTTAGAGGGGATTTTGGGGGATCCTGAGGGGATTTTGGGGGAAATTTGGGGGTCCTGAGGGGGAATTTAGGGGGGATTTGGGGTCCTGAGAAAATCTGGGGGGAGGATTTGGGGGGAGTTTGGGGGTCCTGAGGAGAGTTTGGGGGAAATTTGGGGGGGTCCTGAGTGGGATTTGGGGGGATCCTGAAGAGAATTTGGGGGTCCTGAGAGAATTTGGGGAGGATTTGGGGGAGTTTGGGGGGTCCTGAGAGGAGTTTGGGGGAAATTTGGGGGGGTCCTGAGAGAGAATTTGGGGGAGGATTTTTGGGGGAGATTTGGGGGGTCCTGAGGGAGAATTTGGGGGATCCTAGGGGGATTTTAGAGGGATTTTGGGGGTCCTGGGGGGATTTTTGGGGGATTTGGGGGGTCCTGAGGGGATTTGGGGGGAAATTTGGGGGGTCCTGAGAGAGAATTTGGGGGGTCCTAGAGTGGGATTTGGGGTTATGAGAAAATTTGGGGAGGATTTAGGGGGAGTTTGGGGGGTCCTGGGGAAGGATTTGGGGGTTCCTGAGGAGGATTTGGGGGAGTTTGGGGGGGGTCCTGAGAGGATTTGGGGGTTCTAAGAGAATTTGGGGGGTCCTGAGAGAGGAGTTTAGGGGAAATTTGGGGGGGTCCTGAGAGAGGATTTTTGGGGAAATTTGGGGGGGTCCTGAGTGGGATTTGGGGGGTTCTGACAGAATTTGGGGTGTTCTAGGGGGGATTTTAGAGGGGATTTTGGGGGTCCTGACAGAATTTGGGGGGTCCTGAGGGGGAGTTTAGGGGGGATTTGGGGGAAATTTGGGGGTCCTGGGGGGATTTGGGGCTGGTTTTTTTCCAGGGGGATTTTGGGGATAATTTGGGGTTTTTCTTCCAGGATTTTTTAGGAATAATTTGGGATTTTTTGGGGATAATTTGGGTTTTTTCTGCGATAATTTGGGATTTTTTTGGGGATATTTTTGGGATATTTTTGGGATATTTTTGGGATATCTTAGGAATAATTTGGGATATTTTTGGGATATTTTGGGACTATTTCACTGGAGATTTTTTGGGATACGGGGATATTTTTGGGATAACTCAGGGATATTTTTGGGATATCTCAGCAGGGATTTTAGGGGATATTTTTGGGATAATTTGGGATATTTTTGGGGATAATTTGGGATATTTCCATGGGATTTTTTGGGGACATTTCTATGGATTTCTTTAGGTTATTTCAGGAATAATTTGGGATTTTTTGGGGATAATTTCAGGTATTTGGGGGGATAATTTGGGATTTTTTTGGGATAATTTGGGATTTTTTTGGGGATATTTTTGGGATATTTTTGGGATATTTTTGGGATATCTTAGGAATAATTTGGGATATTTTTGGGATATTTTGGGACTATTTCACTGGAGATTTTTGGGATATTTTTGGGGATATTTTTGGGATAACTCAGGGATATTTTGGGATATCTCAGCAGGGATTTTGGGGATATTTTTGGGATAATTTGGGATATTTTTGGGGATAATTTGGGATATTTCCATGGGATTTTTTGGGGACATTTCTATGGATTTCTTTAGGTTATTTCAGGAATAATTTGGGATTTTTTGGGGATAATTTCAGGTATTTGGGGGGATAATTTGGGATTTTTTTGGGATAATTTGGGATTTTTTTGGGGATAATTTGGGATATTTTTGGGATATTTTTGGGATATCTCAGGAATAATTTGGGATATTTTTGGGATATTTTGGGACTATTTCACTGGAGATTTTTGGGATATTTTGGGGGATATTTTTGGGATAACTCAGGGATATTTTGGGATATCTCAGCTGGGATTTTGGGGATATTTTTGGGATAACTCAGGGATAATTTGGGATAACTCAGAGATAATTTGGGATAACTCAGAGATAATTTGGGGTATTTCACTGGGGATTTTTAGGATATTTTTTGGGATATTTTGGGGATATTTTGGGATATCTCAGCAGGGATTTTTAGGATATTTTTAGGGATATTTTTAGGATATTTTTGGGATATTTTTAGGGGTATTTTGGGATATCTCAACAGGGATTTTGGGGATATTTTTAGGGATATTTTGGGGATATTTTTGGGATATTTTGGGGATAATTTGGGGTAACTCAGGGATATTTTGGGATATCTCAGCAGGGATTTTGGGGATATTTTTAGGGATATTTTGGGGCTATTTCACTGGGGGTTTTGGGGATATTTTTGGGATATTTTGGGGATATTTTTGGGATATTTTGGGATATCTCAGCAGGGATTTTGGGGATATTTTTAGGGATATTTTGGGGATATTTTTGGGATATTTTGGGATATCTCAGCAGGGATTTTTAGGATAATTTGGGGATATTTTTGGGATAACTCAGGGGTAAGTTGGGGATATTTTTGGGGATCATTTGGGATAACTCAGGGATATTTTGAGGATATTTCACTGGGGTTTTTAGGGATATTTTGGGATATTTTTGGGGATATTTTTGGGATAACTCACTCGGGATTTTAATGATATTTTAAGGATATTTTAGGATATTTTGGGGACATTTTGAGGATATTTTTGGGATATTTTTGGGGATATTTTGGACTACTGGGGATATTTTGGGATATGTCAGTGGGGATTTTTAGGATATTTTTGGGGATATTTTTGGGATATCTCAGGGATATTTTGCGGATATTTTGGGGATATTTTGGGGGGTCTCAGCAGGGATTTTGGGGATATTTTGGGGTTATTTTGGGGATATTTTGGGATATTTTTGGGGTATTTTGGGGAGAAATTGCGGATAATTTGGGATATCTCACTGGGGGTTTTGGGGATAATTTTGGGCATAATTTGGGATAATTCAGGGATATTTTGAGGATATTTCACTGGGGTTTTTGGGGATATTTTGGGATATTTTGAGATGTTTTGCGGATATTTTGGGGATATTTTGGAGATAATTTGAGATATCTCAGTGGGGATTTTGGGGACATTTTGGGGATATTTTGGGATATTTTTGGGATATCTTGGGGAGAATTTGGGGATAATTTGGGATATCTCACTGGGGATTTTTGGGATATTTTGGGGATAATCTGGGATATTTTGGGGACATTTTGGGGATATTTTAGGATAATTTGGGATATCTCACTGGGGATTTTTGGGATATTTTGGGGATAATTTGGGGATATCTCACTGGGGATTTTGGGGATAATTTGGGATATTTTTGGGATATTTTGGGGAGAATTTGGGGATAATTTGGGATATCTCACTGGTGATTTTGGGGATATTTTGGGGATAATTTGGGGATATTTTGGGGATAATTTGGGATATCTCACTGGTGATTTTGGGGATATTTTGGGGATAATTTGGGGATATTTTGGGGAGAATTTGGGGATAATTTGGGGATATCTCACTGGTGATTTTGGGGATATTTTGGGGATAATTTGGGGATATTTTGGGGATAATTTGGGGATATCTCACTGGGGATTTTGGGGATAATTTGGGATATTTTTGGGATATTTTGGGGAGAATTTGGGGATAATTTGGGGATATCTCACTGGTGATTTTGGGGATATTTTTGGAATATTTTGGGGATATTTTGGGGATATTTTTTGGATATTCTGGGGATATTTTGGGGATAATTTGGGATATCTCACTGGGGGTTTTGGGGGATATTTTTGGGATAACTCAGGGATATTTTGAGGATATTTCACTGGGGATTTTAGGGGATATTTTGGGGATATTCTGGGTTATTCTGGGGGGTCTCACCTGCGTAGGGTCCCTCTGGCCCTGCACGAGGCCCTGAGGGTGCAGTGCAGGGGCTGCAGGGGGCTCAGCCAGCAGCAACGTCATAGACGGCAGGGCTGCCGTACGGGGACAAAAGCAGCCCCCTGGGGGCTCGAGTGAGGGGCAGCAGGAGCTATGAGAGCCAGGGGCAGCAGCAGCTCCTGCAGCCTCTGGGGGGTTGGAGGGGATTTGGGAGATTTGGGGAGATTTGGGGAGGAATGGGGAAATAATGGGGAAATGGGGAAAAATGGAAATGGGGAAAAATGGGGAAATTTGGGGAAATGGGAAAATAATGGGGGAATTGGGGGAATTTTGGGTGAGAAATGCGGGAAAATTAGGGGGAAATTTGGGGGAGATTTGGGGGGGGCAATGGGGGAAAAAATGGGGGGAAATTTGAAATGGGAAAATAATGGGGAGCAAATGGGGGTACGGGTGAGAAATGGGGGGGGTTTAGGGGGAGATTTGGGGAGATTTGGGGGAGAAATGGGGGAAATAATGATGGGATGGGGAAAATCTGAGAATGGGGAAATGAGGGGAAGTCAGGGGGAATTTTAGATTGAGAAATGGGGGATTTTAGGGGGAGATTTGGGGGAATGGGGAGCAATGGGGAAATAATGGGGGAAATGGGGGAAAATGGGGGAAATTTGGGGGAAATGGGAAATAGGGGGAATTGGGGGAATTTTGGGGTGAGAAATGGGGGATTTGGGGAGATTTAGGGGAGATTTGGGGAGAAATGGGGAAAAATGGGGAATAATGGGGGAAATTTAGGGGAATGGGGAATTTAGGGGTGAGAAATGGGGAAAATGGGGAAATTTGGGGGAGATTTGGGGAGGAATGGGGAAATTGAGGAAATGGGAAATAATGGAAATGGAATTTTGAGGTGAAAAAATGGGTGAGAAATGGGGAGAAAATGATGAAATTTGGGAAGGTTGTGGGAGAAATGGGGGAAATTTCAGGGGGAATGAGATTTTGGGGTGAGAAATGGGGTTGGGGAGATTTGGGGGAGGGTTTGGGGGGAGAAATAGGGAAAAAATGGAATTCAGGTGAGAAATGGGAAATAATGGGGAATTGGGGAATTTTGGGGTGAGAAATGGGAAAAATGGGGAAATTTGGGGGAAAATGGGGAAAGAAATGGGAAATTTGGGGGAGATTTGGGAGAAATGTGGAAATTTGGGGGAGGTCAGGGGGAATGGGGAATTTTAGATTGAGAAATGGGGGGTTGGGGAGATTTGGGCAGGGTTTGGGGGGAGAAATGGGAAAAAATGGGAGAAAATAATGGGAAATGGGGGGAATTTTGGGTGAGAAATGAGGGGAAAAATGGGGAAATTTGGGAAATGGGGGAAATAATGGGGGAAATGGGGGAATTTTGGGTGAGAAATGGGGGGATTTGGGGGAGATTTGGGAGGAAGATTTGGGGGAATGGGGAAATAATGGGGAAATTTGGAGGAGAAATGGGGAAATTTGGGGGAAATTCAGGGGAAATGGAATGGGGTGAGAAATGGGGGATTGGGGAGATTTGGGGAGGTTTAGGGGAGAAATGGGAAAAAATAGGGGGAATAATGGGGGAAATTTAGGGGGGAATGGGGAATTTGGGGTGAGAAATGGGGGAAAATGGGGAAATTTGGGGAGATTTGGGGGAGGAATGGGGAAATTTGGGAAATGGGGAAATAATGGGGGAATGGAATTTTGGGTGAAAAATGGGTGAGAAATGGGAAAAATGAGTGAAAATTTGGGGAGATTTGTGGGAGAAATGGGGAAATTTAGGGGAAATTCAGGGGAAATGGGGAATTTAGGGGTGAGAAATGGGGGAATTTGGGGAAATTTGGGGGAGGTTTGGGGGAAATGGGGGAAATAATGGGAAATTTGAGAGTGAATAGTGAAATTTGGGTGAAATGGGGGAAAAATGGGGAAATTTGGGGAGATTTGGGGAGGTTTGGGGGAATGGGAAATAATGGGGAAATGGGAGAAATTTGGGGGAAATAATGGGGGATTTGGGGGTAAATGGCGAATTTTGGGTGAGAAATGGTGAAATTTGGGTGAGAAATGGGGAAAAATGATGAAAATTTGGGGAGATTTGGGGAGAAATGGGGAAATTTGGGGAAATGGGGAATTTTGGATGAGACATGGGGGAAAAAATGGAATTTAAGGTGAGAAATGGGGAAATTTGGGGGGAATTTGGGAAAAATTTGGGTGAGAAATGGGGAAATTTGGGAATTTAGAGGTGAAAAATGGGGGAGTTTGGGGAGAAATGGGAAATTTGGGAGAGAAATAAAAAAATGGGTGTGAGAGCTCAAAAAATTGGGGTGAGACCCCCAATTCCACCCAAAAACCCAAAAATTCAAAGAGCCCCCCACAAATTAAATAAAGAACATTTTAAAAAAATGAGACCCCAGACTCAAATTCCTGCCCCCAAAAAAATCCCCCAGACCCCCAAAATTCCCCTGGGTGCCCCAAAAAATCTCAAAATCCATCCCCAAAATCCCCTCCAGAGCCCAAAATTTCTCCCTAAAACTCCCCCAGACCTCCCAAAATCCCCCAAAAATTTCCTGGATTCCCCAAAATCCCAAAAATCTTCCCCAAAATCTCCCAAATTTTTCTCAATTCCCCAAAATCCATCCCCAAAATCCCTCCAAAGCCCAAAATCTCTCCTAAAACTCCCCAGACCCCCCAAAATGTCCCAAAATCCCCCAAAATTTGTCTGGATCCCCCAAAATCTCCCAAATTTTCTCCTCAATTCTTCCCAAATCCTCCTGGACCCAAAATTCCCCCAAAATCCCCTTGGACCTCCCTAAATCTCTCCCTAAAACTCCCCAAAATGTCCCAAAATCCCCCCAAAATTTCCCTGGATTCCCCCAAAATCCCAAAATCTTCCCCAAAAATCTCCCAAATTTTCTCAATTCCCCAAAATCCATCCCCAAAATCCTCCAAAGCCCTAAAATCTCTCCCTAAAACTCCCCAGACCCCCCAAAATGTCCCAAAATCCCCCAAAATTTCTCTGGATGCCCCAAAATCTCCCAAATTTTCTCCTCAATTCTTCCCAAATCCTCCTGGACCCAAAATTCCCCCAAAATCCCCTTGGACCTCCCAAAATCTCTCCCTAAAACTCCCCAAAATGTCCCAAAATCCCCCCAAAATTTCCCTGGATTCCCCAAAATCCCAAAATCTTCCCCAAAATCTCCCAAATTTTCTCAATTCCCCCAAAATCCATCCCCAAAATCCCCTCCAGAGCCCAAAATCTCTCCCTAAAACTCCCCCAGACCCCCCCAAAATGTCCCAAAATTCCCCCAAAATCTTCCCAGGACCCCCCAAAATCCCCCAAATTTCCCCAAAATCCCCCAAATTTCCCCAAAATTCCCAAATCTCACCCGATGTGTCTCCTCCTTGATCAGGGCCCCCCCCGTGAGGAGGATCCTGCGCAGGGCTGGGGAAAAAATCCCAAAAATTTTGGGGAGGGGTCGAATTTGGGGACCCCCCTCCCCAATTCCTGAGCCCTCCCAGGGGGAATTTGGGGGATTTTGGGAAAATTTGGGGTCCTGAGTTGATTTTTTTTTACGATTCCCCGGTTGATTTGGGGGAATTTTGGGGGATTTTGGGGGTTTTAGGAATCCTGGGTTGATTTTTTTGGGGTTCCAAATCTGATTTGGGAGAATTTTGGGGGATTTTGGGGAATTTGGGGATCCTAGGTTGATTTTTTGGGGTTCCAAATCTGATTTGGGGAATTTTGGGGGATTTTGGGAGAATTTTGGGGAATTTTGGGATCCTGGGTTGATTTTTTGGGGGTTCCAAATCTGATTTGGGGGAATTTTGGGAGCAATTTTGGAGGAATTTTGGGGGATTTGAGGGAAAATTTTGGGATTTGGGGGAAATTTGGAGGAATTTTGGGGGGATTTTAGGGGTTTTAGGAGTCTTGAGTTGATTTTTTTGGGGTTCTAAATTTGGTTTGGGAGAAATTTTTGGGAGGATTTTGGATCCTGGGTTGATTTTTTGGGGTTCCCAAGATGATTTAGGGGAATTTTGGGATCCTGGATTGAATTTTGGGGGTTCCAAATCTGATTTGAGGGAAATTTGGGGGAATTTTGGAGGAATTTTTGGGAGGATTTGGGAAAATTTTGGGGGGGATTTGGGGGAATTTGGAATCCTGAGTTGATTTTTTAGGGGTTCCCAATCTGATTTGGGGGAAATTTCGAGGAATTTTGGAGGAATTTGGGGGGTTTTAGGAATCCTGGGTTGATTTTTTGGGGTTCCAAATCTGGTTTGGGAGAATTTTGGGGAATTTTGGGAGAATTTTGGGGAATTTTTGGGATACTGGGTTGATTTTTTTGGGGGTTCCAAATCTGATTTGGGGGAATTTTGGGGGATTTGGGAAAATTTTTGGGATTTGGGGGAAATTTGGAGGAATTTTGGGGGGATTTTGGGGGTTTTAGGAATCCTGGGTTGATTTTTGGGGGTTCCAAATCTGATTTGGGGGAATTTTGGGGGGAATTTTGGAGGAATTTTGGGGGAATTTGGGAAAATTTTGGGATTTGGGGGGAATTTAGGAGGAATTTTGGGGGGATTTTTGGGGGTTTTAGGAGTCCTGGGTTGATTTTTTTGGGGTTCTAAATTTGGTTTTGGGAGAATTTTGGGAGGATTTTGGATCCTGGGTTGATTTTTTTGGGGTTCCCAAGATGATTTAGAAATTTTGGGATCCTGGGTTGAATTTTTGGGGTTCCAAATCTGATTTGGGGGAATTTTGGAGAAATTTTGGGGGGATTTGGGAGAATTTTGGGGTCCTGGCTCGAATTTTTGGAGTTCCCAGGCTGATTTGGGGGAAATTTGGAGGAATTTTGGGGGATTTTTGGGCAGTTTTTGGGTGTTTTTAACCCCTTACCTGCCAGGGCAGCTGCACAGGTGTCACTGTGGGATTTTGGGACAGTTTTGGGCTATTTTGGGCTTTTGGGGGTTATTTTGGGGGTTGTTTTGGCCGTTTTTGGGGTGATTTTGGGTTATTTTAACCCCTTACCTGCCAGGGCAGCAGCACAGGTGTCACTGTGGGATTTTGGGTGATTTTGGGATGTTTTTGGGGCTGTTTTTGGGGTTATTTTGGGTATTTTTGGGGTTATTTTGGGGCTGTTTTTGGGCAGTTTTGGGTGTTTTAACCCCTTACCTGCCAGGGCAGCTGCACAGGTGTCACTTTGGGGGTTGGGGTGATTTTTGGGCAGTTTTTGGGCAGTTTTTGGGTGATTTTGGGCTGTTTTTAACCCCTTACCTGCCAGGGCAGCTGCACAGGTGTCACTGTGGGATTTTGGGGCAGTTTTTGGCTGTTTTGGGCAGTTTTGGGTTATTTTAACCCCTTACCTGCCAGGGCAGCTGCACAGGTGTCACTGTGAGATTTTTGGGGGGTTATTTTTGGGGCTGTTTTTGGGATGATTTTGGGTGTTCTTAACCCCTTACCTGCCAGGGCAGAAGCACAGGTGTCACTGTGGGGGGTTGGGGTGATTTTTGGGCAGTTTTTGGGCAGTTTTTGGGCTGTTTTTAACCCCTTACCTGCCAGGGCAGCAGCACAGGTGTCACTGTGGGATTTTGGGGCAGTTTTTGGGCTGTTTTTGGGATGATTTTGGGTGTTCTTAACCCCTTACCTGCCAGGGCAGCAGCACAGGTGTCACTGTGGGATTTTTGGGGCAGTTTTGGGCTGTTTTGGGATGATTTTGGGTGTTCTTAACCCCCTTACCTGCCAGGGCAGCTGCACAGGTGTCACTGTGGGGGGTTAGGGGTGATTTTTGGGCAGTTTTGGCTGTTTTGGGCAGTTTTTGGGCTGTTCTTAACCCCTTACCTGCCAGGGCAGCTGCACAGGTGTCACTGTGGGATTTTGGGGCTGTTTTGGGTATTTTTTGGGCAGTTTTTGGGCTGTTTTTAACCCCCTTACCTGCCAGGGTCAGCTGCACAGGTGTCACTGTGAGATTTTTGGGGCAGTTTTTGGGCAGTTTTGGGTAGTTTTTGGGTGTTTTAACCCCTTACCTGCCAGGGCCGCTGCACAGGTGTCACTGTTGGCTGCAGGTTCCCCTCTGCGGTGCAGGGGGGCTCCTCAGGCCCTCCCCCAGTTTGGGCCTTTTAGAGCGCTGGGTTTGGGCTCCGGCCGCAGCTGCCAAAAAATGGGGGGTCAGGGGGTCGGGGGATTTTGGGGGGTCAGGGGAATTTGGGGAGGTTTGGGGAAATTTGGGGGTGTCCAGTGGGGATTTTTGGGGGAGATTTGGGGGAATTTTGGGGGTTTGGGGGAAATTAGGGGGGTCTCTGAGGGAATTTTTGGGGGAATTTTGGGAGTTTGGGGGAATTTGGGGTGTCCAGTGGGGATTTTGGGTGATTTTTGGGGGAATTTTGGGGGGTTTGGGGGAATTTGGGGGGTCCAGTGGGGATTTTTGGGGGGGTTGGGGGGATTTTGGGGTTCAGGGGAATTTGGGGGAGGTTTGGGGAAATTTGGGGTGTCCAGTGGGGATTTTTGGGGAGATTTGGGGGAATTTTGGGGGGTTTATGGGGTTTGGAGGGAATTTGGGGGGTCCAGTGGGGATTTTTGGGGGGGTTGGGGGGATTTTGGGGTTCAGGGGAAAATTGAGGGGAATTTTTAGGGGGTTTGGGGGAATTTAGGGGTGTCCAGAGGGAATTTTTGGGTGAGATTTTGGGGAAATTTTTGGGGGTTTGGGGGATTTTTGGGGGGTCCAGGGAATTTTGGAGGTTTGGGGGTGATTTGAGAGAGAATTTGGGGGGTTTGGAGAGAAATTTGAAGTTTTTGGGGGAATTTTGGGGGTTTTGGGGGAATTTTTGGGGGGTTTAGGAGGTTTTGGAGAGGGAATTTGGGGGTCCAGTGAGGGATTTTGAGGGGATTTTTGGGGGTTCAGGGGAAAATTGAGGGAAATTTGGGGGGTTTGGGAGAAAATTTGGGGGTCTCTGAGGGAATTTTGGGGGAATTTTTGGGGGTTTAGAGGGTTTGGGGGAATTTGGGGTGTCCAGAGGGAATTTTGGTGAGATTTTGGGGAATTTTGGGGGGTTTGGGGGAATTTGGGGGTCCAGGGGCAATTTTGGGGGTTTGGGGGTGATTTCAGAGAGAATTTGGGGGTTTTGGGGGAAATTTTTGGGGGGTTTTTGGGGGAATTTTGGGGGTTTAGGAGGTTTGGAGGGAATTTGGGGGGTCCAGTGAGGGATTTTGGGGGGGTTTGGGGGAATTTTTGGGGTTCAGGGAAGGATTTGAATGAAAATTTGGGGGATCCAGGGAGGATTTTGGGGTGGACTTGGGGATTCAGGGAAGAGTTTTGGGGGAGATTTTGGGGGTTCAAGGGGGAATTTTGGGGTTCAGGAGGAATTTTGGGGGTTTTGGGGGGAATTTTGGGGGGTTTGGGGGGGTCCAGGGGGAATTTTTGGGGGGGTTTGGAGGGATTTTTGGGGGTTCAGGGGGAATTTGAGGGAGAATTTGGGGGGTTTGGGGGAAATTTTGGGATCTCAATGAGAATTTTTGGGATCTCAATGTGAAATTTGGGATTTCAATGAGAAATTTTGGGATCTCAATGAGGATTTTTGGTATTTAAATGACGATTTTTGGGATCTCAATGAGATTTTGGGATCTCAATGGGAATTTTGGAATCTCAATGGAATTTTTGGGATCTCAATGAGGATTTTTGGGATTTCAATGGGGTTTTTAGGATTTCAATGGGATTTTTGGGATCTCAATGTGAAATTTGGGATTTCAATGAGAAATTTTGGGATCTCAATGAGGATTTTTGGGATCTCATTGGGATTTTTGGGATCTCAATGGAATTTTTGGGATCTCAATGAGGATTTTTGGGATTTCAATGAGGATTTTGGGATCTCAATGTGAAATTTGGGATTTCAATGAGAAATTTTGGGATCTCAATGAGGATTTTTGGTATTTAAATGACGATTTTTGGGATCTCAATGAAGATTTTTGGGATCTCAATGGGATTTTTGGGAATCTCAATGAGGATTTTTGGGATTTCAATGGGATTTTTGGGATTTTAATGGGTTTTTTTGGATTTCAATGGAATTTTTGGGAATCTCAATGAGGATTTTTGGGATTTCAATGGGATTTTTGGGATTTTAATGGGTTTTTTTGGATTTCAATGGAATTTTTGGGAATCTCAATGAGGATTTTTGGGATTTCAATGAGGATTTTTGGGATCTCAATGAGGATTTTGGGATCTCAATGTGAAATTTGGGATTTCAATGAGAAATTTTGGGATCTCAATGAGGATTTTTGGTATTTAAATGAGGATTTTTGGGATCTCAATGAGATTCTGGGATCTCATTGGGATTTTTTGGATTTCAATGGAATTTTTGGAATCTCAATGAGGATTTTGGGATTTCAATGAGGATTTTTGGGATCTCAATGGAATTTTTGGGATCTCATTGGGATTTTTGGGATCTCAATGGGATTTTTGGATTTCAATGGGAATTTTGGGATCTCATTGGGTTTTTTGGATTTCAATGGGAATTTTGGGATCTCAATGAAGATTTTGGGATCTCAGTGGGATTTTTGGGATCTCAATGGGAAATTTTGGGATCTCAATGAGGATTTTTGGGATCTCAATGGAATTTTTGGGATCGCAATGTGAAATTTGGGATTTCAATGAGAAATTTTGGGATTTCAATGAGGATTTTTGGAATTACATGGGAATTTTTGGGATCTCAATGAGGATTTTTGGGATTTCAATGTGAAATTTGGGATTTCAATGAGAAATTTTGGGATCTCATTGGGTTTTTTGGGATTTCAATGGAATTTTTGGGATCTCAATGAGGATTTTGGGATCTCAATGTGAAATTTGGGATTTCAATGAGAAATTTTGGGATCTCAATGAGGATTTTTGGTATTTAAATGACGATTTTTGGGATCTCAATGAAGATTTTTGGGATCTCAATGGGATTTTTGGGATCTCAATGGAATTTTTGGGATCTCATTGGGATTTTTGGGATCTCAATGGGATTTTTGGATTTCAATGGGAATTTTGGGATCTCAGTGGGATTTTTTGGATCTCAATGAGGATTTTTGGGATTTCCATGGGGTTTTTTGGATTTCAATGGGAATTTTGGGATCTCAATGAAGATTTTTGGGATCTCAATGGGATTTTTTGGATCTCAATGAGGATTTTTGGGATCTCAATGAGGATTTTTGGGATCTCAATGGGAATTTTGGGATCTCATTGGGTTTTTTGGGATTTCAGTGGGATTTTTGGGATCTCAATGAGGGTTTTTGGGATTTCAGTGGGGATTTTTGTGGTTCCAAGGGGAATTTGGGTACCCAGGAGCCAGGGGTGATTCTGGGGTGGTTTTGGGGTGGTTTTGGGGGGCGGGGCTGACCTTGGTGCCCTGGCTGGGGGTGATGTACGCTGATCAGGTGAGCCAGCAGCCTCGCCCGGGGGTCGGGGGCCCTGCAGGACCCCCGAGGCTGCGCCGGCCACCTGCACCCACAGCTCCAGCACCTGGTACAGGCTGACTCCTCACGGCCCTGGGGACCCCAAAAACGGCATCAGGGACCCCAAAAATGGCATCAGGGACCCCAAAATGGCATCAGGGACCCCAAAACCCCCAAAACCCACCCCAAAAACCCCCAGACCCCTGCACCCACAGCTCCAGCACCTGGTGTACAGGCTGACTCCTCCACCGGCCCCTGGGGGGCCAAAAAGTTTGATCAGGGACCCCCAAAAGGGAGTCAGGGACCCCAAAAAATGGCATCAGGGGACCCCAAAACCCCCAAAGAGCCACCAAAAAACCCCCAGACCCCTGCACCCACAGCTCCAGCACCTGGTACAGGCGTGCTCCTCATGGCCCTGGGGACCCCAAAAAGCGAGCATCAGGGACCCCAAAAAATGGATCAGGGACGAAAACCCCCAAAAATGGCATCAGGGACTCCCAAATCCCCCCTGCACCCACAGCTCAGCACCTGGTACAGAAGCGCTCCTCCATCGACCCTGCCAAAAAGTTAGATCAGGGACCCCAAAATGGATCAGGGACCCCAAAAAATGAGATCAAGGACCCCAAAAATGAGATCAGGGACCCCAAAAACCCCCAAAACCCACCCCAAAAACTCCCCAGACCCCCCCTGCACCCAGAGCTCCAGCACCTGGTACTTTGGTTTTTCCCTTTTTTTTGTTTTTTTTCCCATTTTTTGGGACTATTTTCTCATTTTTTGGGTTCCTTTCCCCATTTTCGTGCCCTTTTTCCCCATTTTTGGATTTTTTTTCCCCATTTCTGTGCCATTTTTCCCCTTTTTGGGATTTTTCCCCATTTTGGGGATTTTTTTCCCCATTTTTTTGGGTTTTGTTTCCTCATTTTTGGGATTTTTTCCCATTTTTGGGTTTTGTTTTCCCCATTTTTTTCTTTTCTCCATTTTGTGCCCCGTCTTCCCGTTTTGTGAATTTTTCCCCATTTTGTCCCATTTTTGGGACCTCTTTCCCATTTTGATGTTTTCCCTATTTTTGGGATTTTTCCCCCCATTTTTGGGATTTTTCCCCCATTTCGGGATTTTTTTCCCCATTTTTGGGATTTTTCACAATTTTTGTGATTATTCCCCATTTTTGGGATTATCCCCCATTTTTTGGGATTTTTTTCCCAATTTTTGGGATTTTTTTTCTCATTTTTGGGATTTTTCCCACCGTTTTTGTGATTTTTACCAATTTTTTGGATCCCCCATTTTGAGATTTTTCTCCATTTTCAGTGATCCATTTTTGGGGTGTTTTTTTCCCCATTTTTGTGCCCCTTTTTCCCCCATTTTTGGGATTTTTTTCCCCATTTTGGGATTTTTCCCCATTTTTGGGCTCTTTTGTTTTCCCAATTCTGGGGATTTTTCCCCATTTTGGTCCCCATTTTTGTGCCCCTTTTCGCAATTTTGGGATTTTTTCCCCATTTTGAGTTTTGAGCCTCCCAAAAGCATTTTTGGGATTTTTCCCAATTTGGGATCTACCCCCCCATTTTGGGATTTTTTTCCCATTTTGGGGATTTTTTTCCCCATTTTGTGTGTCTTTTTCCCCCATTTTGGGATCCCCCATTTTCTGGGTCGTTTCCCCATTTTGGGATCCCCCATTTTTGGGGGTTTTCTTTTTTCTCCCATTTTGTGCCCCTTTTCCCAATTCTTTGGGAGCCCCATTTTTGAGTTTTTGTTTCTGATTTTTCCCAAGATTTTGGGACTTTTTCCCCATTTGGGATTTTTTTTTCCCATTTCTTGTGATTTTTCCATTTCGGATTTTTTTCCATTTTTGGTTTTGTTTCGATTTTGGGTTTTTTCTTTTTGTGGTTTTTTTTCCATTTTGTTTTTTTCCTTTTGGGATTTTCCATTTTGTTTTGTTTCCATTTTGGGGTTTTTTCCGTTTTTGCCTTTCTTCCATTTTTATTTTTTTCCCAATTTTGGGTTTTTTCCATTCTTGGGTTTTTTCCATTTTGGTTTTTGTTTCATTTTGGTTTTGTTTCCTTTTTGGGTTTTTCCATTTTTTGATTTTTTCCATTTTTGGCTTTTTTTTTCCATTTCTCTTGTTCCTTTTTTCCATTTTAGTTTTTCCATTTTGTTTTGGCATTTTGTTTTCATTTTGATTTTTTCCATTTTGTTTTTTTCCATCCATTTTGTGCCGTTTTTCCTTTTGGGATTTTTCCATTTTGGGGATTTTTTCCATTTTTGTTTTGTTTCCTATTTTGGGATTTTTTCCATTTTTGGGTTTTGGTTTTTTTTTTTTTTTTTTGTGTGTTTTTTGTTTTTTTTTGTTTTTCCATTTTGGATTTTCCATTTTGTGTTTTCCATTTTGGTTTTTCTCCATTTTTTGTTTTTTTGTTTTTTTTTTGGGTTTTTTTTTTGTGTTTTTTTGTTTTTTGTTTTTTTTTGGGGTTTTTTTTTTTTGTTTTTTTTTGTTTTTTGTGTTTTTTTTTTGTTTTTTTTTTTGGGGTTTTTTTTTGTGTTTTTTTTTTTTTTGTGTTTTTTTTTTGTGTTTTTTCCGTTCTTGGGATTTTTCCATTTTGGGATTTTTTTTTTGGGTTTTGTTTTTTGGTTTTTTTTGTTTTTTTTGTGTTTTTGTTGTTTTTTTTTTTTGGTTTTTGTGTTTTTTTGGTTTTTTTGTTTTTTTTGTTTTTTGGGGTTTTTTTTTTTTGTGTTTTCCATTTTGGGGTTTTTTTTCCATTTTGGCTCTGGTTTCCATTTCTGGGATTTTCCTGTTTTGTTTCTCTTTTCCATTTTGGGTTTTTCATTTTGTGCCATTTTTGGATTTTTCCCGTTTTAGATTTTTTCCTTTTTGGTTTGGGTTTTTGGGATTTTTTTCCTTTTTGGTTTTTGTTTTCCATTTTTTCTTTTTTTTGTCCATTTCCTGTGTGTTTTTTTTTGTTTTTTTTTTGTGTTTTTTTTTGGTTTTTTTTTGTGTTTTTTGTTTTTTTTTGGGTTTTTTTGTTTTTTTTTTTGTTTTTTTTGTGGGTTATTCCATTTTGGGATTATCCATTTTGGGATTTTTTCCCGTTTTGGGATTTTTTTTTTTCATTTTTGGATTTTTCCATTCGCTTTTCGTGTTTTTTTTTTGATTTTTCCATTTTTGTTTTTCCATTTTTTGTGGTTTTTTTTTTGGGGTGTTTTTTTTTTTTGTGTTTTTTTTTGTTTTTTTTTCCATTTTGGGTTTTTTCGGTTTTTTTGGGTTTTGTTTCCAATTTTGATTTTTCCATTTTGGGGGTTTTTTCCATTTTTGTGCCATTTTCGCATTTGGGATTTTTTCCCCATTTTAGAGTTTTGTTCCTTTTTGGGGTTTTTTTTTGGGGTTTTTTTTTGGGGTTTTTTTTTTTTGGGGTTTTTTTTTTGTGTTTTTTTTGTTTTTTTTTTTTTTTTTTGGGTTTGTTTTTTTGGGGTTTTTTTTTTGGGGTTTTTTTTCCGATTTTGTGCCTTTCCTTTTGGGATTTTTTTCCATTTTGAGTTTTGTTTCCACGTTTTTGGTTTTTCCGGGTTTTGGGGTTTGTTTTCCGTTTTGGGGATTTTTTTCGTTTTGGGGTTTCAGTTTTTGGGGGTTTTTTTCCATTTTGGTTTTGTTTTTTTGGGGTTTTTTTTTTTCCCCATTTTCTTTGTGCCACTTTTCAGTTGGGATTTTCATTTTGGGTTTGAGCCTCAATTTTGGGATTTTTTCTCGTGGGTGTTTCCCATTTTTGGGATTCTTCCCAATTTTGGGACTTTTTCAATTTTGATTTTTCCGTTTTGGTTTTGTTTCCCCCATTTTGGGTTTTTGTTTCCCATTTTTGGGATTTTTCTCCCCATTTTTGGATTCTTTTCCTCCATTTTGGGACTTTTTCCCCATTTTTGTGCCTTTTCCCCATTTTGGGATCCATCTTTGGGTTTTGTTCACTCTTTTGGGATTTTTCCCCATTTTTGTTTTTCCCCATTTTTGTGCCACTTTCTTTTTCCCCATTTTTGGGATTTCTTATTTTTGTGCCCCCTTTCCCAATTTTGGGATTTTTTCCCCATTTTGGGTTTTGTTTCCCCATTTGGGGATTTTCTCTCCGCTTTTGGGACCACCTCGGCCCGAGGGTCCTCCTGCCCTGGGGGGTCCGCGGCCCGCTCAGGGAGCTCAGGAACTCCAGGGAAGAGGCCTGGGGAGGGACAAGCGTAGGCGCCCCACACCTGCAACCCCAAAAACCACACCTGGAATCCCAAAAAATTCACCGGATTCCAAAATTCACCCAAATCCCAAAATCCCCAAAAAAAATCCACCCAGAAATGCCCCCAAATCCCCCAAAACCCCCAGGAGGGACCCCAAGCGCACCAGGTGAGCCCCACACCTGCAACCCCCAAAAACCACACCTGGAATCCCCAAAAATCCCAAAATCCACAAAAATCCCAACAATCCCCAAAAAATCCCCAGAAAAATCCACCCAGAAATGCCCCCAAATCCCACCCAGAAATCTCAAAATCCACCAGAAATGCCCCAAAATTCCAGCTGGAATTGCCAAAAAACCACACCTGCAACCCCAAAAAGCCACACCTGGAATCCCCAAAATCCCAAAATCCACAAAAGTCCCAACAATCCCCCAAAAAAATCCCCAGAAAAATCCACCCAGAAACGCCCCAAATCCACCCAGAAATCTCCAAAATCCACCAGAAATGCCCCAAAATTCCAGCTGGAATTGCCAAAAACCACACCTGCAACCCCAAAAAAAACACACCTGGAATCCCCAAAATCCCAAAATCCACAAAATCCCAGCAATCCCCAAAAAATCCCCAGAAAAATCCCACCCAGAAATGCCCCCAAATCCGCTATGAAATCTCCAAAATCCACCAGAAATGCCCCAAAATTCCAGCTGGAATTCCCAAAAACCACCACTGGAATTCCCAAAAAAACCACACCTGGAATCCCCAAAAATCCCAAAATCCACCCAAAATTCATCCAAATCCCAAAAATCCCCAAAAAAATCCCCCCAGAAATGCCCCAAATCCACCCAAAATCCCCCCAGGAGGGACCCCCAGCGCACCAGGCGGGGCCCACACCTGCAATCCCCAAAAAAACCACACCTGGAATCCCCAAAAATTCACCTGGAATTCCAAAATTCACCCAAATCCCAAAAATCCCCAGAAAAATCCACCAAGAAATGCCCCAAAATCCACCTGGAACTGCCCCAAAATCCACCGGAAATGCCCCAAAATTCCAGCTGGAATTCCCAAAATTCATCTGCAATTCCCAAAAAAACCACACCTGGAATCCCCAAAAATCCCAAAATCCACAAAAATCCCAACAATCCTCAAAAAATCCCCAGAAAAATCCACCCAGAAACGCCCCAAATCCACCCAGAAATCTCCAAAATCCACCAGAAATGCCCCAAAATTCCAGCTGGAATTCCCAAAAACCACACCTGCAACCCCAAAAAAAACACACCTGGAATCCCCAAAAATTCACCTGGAATTCCAAAATTCACCCAAATCCCAAAAATCCCCAAAAAAATCCACCCAGAAATGCCCCAAATCCCCCCAAAACCCCCCCAGGAGGGACCCCCAGCGCACCAGGTGAGCCCCACACCTGCAATTCCCAAAAAAACCACACCTGGAATCCCCAAAAATCCCAAAATCCACCCAAAATTCATCCAAATCCCAAAAATTCCCAGAAAAATCCACCCAGAAATGCCCCAAATCCACCCAAAATCCCCCCAGGAGGAGACCCCCAGCACTCAGGTGAGCCCTCACACCTGCAATCCCAAAAAACACACCTGGAACTCCCCAAAAAATCCCAAAATCCACAAAAATCCCAACAATCACAAAAAAATCCCCCAGAAAAATCCATCAGCAGACCCTAAATCCACCCCAGAAATCTCCAAAATCCACCAGAAATGCCCCGAAATTCCAGCTGGAATTCCCAAAACCACAACTGGAATTCCCAACAAAAACCACACCTGGAATTCCCAAAAATCCCAAAATCCACCCAAAATTCATCCAAATCCCAAAAATCCCCAAAAAATCCCCCAGAAACACCTAAATCCACCCAGAAATGCCCAAAATTCACCAGAAATGCCCCAAAATTCCGGCTGGAATTCCCAAAATTCGCCTGGAATTCTCAAAAAAACCACACCTGGAATCCCCAAAAATCCCAAAATCCACCCAAAATTCACCAAAAATCCCCAGAAAAATCCACCCAGAAATGCCCCAAAATTCCCAAAATAACCACACCTGGAATTCCCAAAAATTCACCTGGAATTCCAAAATTCATCCAAATCCCAAAAATCCCCAAAAAATCCACCCAGAAATTCCGAAAATCCCACTGGAAATGCCCCAAAATTCCAGCTGGAATTCCCAAAAAACACACACCTGGGAACCTTCTAAAAATCCCAAAATCCACCCAAAAGTTCACCTCTAAATCCCAAAAATCCCCAGAAAGATCACCCAGAAGCCTCCAAATCCACCCCTGGAACTGCCCCAAATCCCCTCAGAGTTCCCAGAAAGATCCTACCAGGAATTCCCAAAATCCTACCAGAAATCCCCAAAATTCCACCTGCAATCCCAAAAAAACCACACCTGGAATCCCCAAAATTCACCTGGAATTCCAAAATTCATCCAAATCCCAAAAATCCCCAAAAAAATCCAGCACCCAGAATGCCCCAAATCCACCCAGAAATTCCCAAAATCCACCAGAAATGTCCCAAAAGATTCCAGCTGGAATTCCCAAAAACCATACCTGGAATCCCCTAAAAATCCACACCTGGAATCCCCAAAAATCCCAAAATCCACAAAAATCCCAACAATCCCCCAAAAAATCCCCCAAAAAAATCCACCCAGAGATGCCCCCAAACTCTAAAAGTCTCCCAGGAGGGACCCCCAGCTACTGAGGGGCCCACACCTGCAACCCCAAAAAAACCACACCTGGAATCCCCTAAAATTCACCTGGAATTCCAAAGATTCATCCAAAATCCCTAGGATTCCCAAAAAATCCCCCAGAGACGCAAATCCACCTGGAACTGCCCCAAAATCCACCCAGGAAATTCCCAAAATCCCACCGGAAATGCCCCAAAATTCCAGCTGGAATTCCCAAAAACCACACCTGGAATCCCCAAAAATCCCAAAATCCACCCAAAATTCATCCAAATCCCAAAAATCCCCAGAAAAATCCACCCAGAAACTCTTAAAATCCACCCAGGGGAATCTCCAAAATCCACCAGAATGCCCCAGTAATTCGCTGGAGATTCCTCAAAAATTCACTTGGATTCTCAAAACCACACCCGGAATCCCCAAAAATCCCAAAATCCACCCAAAATTCACCCAAAAATCCCCAGAAAAAAATCCACCCGTGAAATGCCCCAGATTCCCAAAGTCCACACCTGGAATTCCCAAAATTCACCTGGAATTCCAAAATTCATCCAAATCCCAAAAATCCCCAAAAGAATCCACGTGAGAAATTCAAAATCCCACTGGAATGCCCCAAAATTCCAGCTGGAATTCCCCAAAACACACCTTGGAATCCCCAAAAGATCCCAAAATCCACCCAAAATTCACCCAAATCCCAAAAAATCCCCCAAAAAAATTCTCCCAGAAATGCCCCAAATCCACCTGGAACTGCCCCAAAATCC